>PVIJ01015006.1:9534-38361 GCA_004024925.1 Scalopus aquaticus
CACAATGAGACACTACCTCACACCAGTGAGAATGGTGCACATTAAAAAAAAACAGGCACCAACAAATGTTGGTGAGGATGTGGAGATAAAGGAACTCTCTTACACTGCTGGTGGGAATGCAAAATGGTCCAACCATTATGGAAAGCTGTATGGCAGTTCCTCAAACTGCTAAAAATGGAACTTCCAAACAACCCAGTAATACCACTTCTGGGAATCTACCCAAAGGACACAAAAACATTAATCCAGAAGGATACATCCACCCCTATATTTATTGCAGCACTGTTTACAATAGCTAAGATATGGAAACAACCCAGATGCCCCAAAATAGATGATTGGATCAAGAAGATGTGGTATATATACACGATGGAATACTATTCAGCATTCAAAAAAGATAAACACATTCAATTCACAGCAACATGGATGGAACTAGAAGGGATCATGCTCAGCGAAATAAGCCAGAAAGAGAGAAAAATATCGAATGGTTTCACTTATAACAGGAATATAAGGGAACCAAACAAGAGAGAGACACTCAGCAAGGGAGGGGGAGGATAAGGGCTCAAAAAGGGGTAGAAAAGAGCACAAGGGCCTATGCTGATGGGTTGCAGGTGAATCAGTGGTGGGTTGCCCAAGGGGAATACACAATAATGTAAAAGATATAAAAAGCAATAAGAAAAAAAGATCAAAGAAGCCAGCAGGCAAACAGGGAATACACAAGCATGTGGGGGATGTGGAACCATCTGGCCCCAGCCAAGGCTGGGAAATCACATAGAGAGTCAAGGGACTCTGTGTCTCAATTACTCTGAGCACAACATCAATTGCTGTTTCTGCACATGCTGCTTTCAGCCTGTTTAGATACTCATGCCAGGACTTCTGCCTGGAGAGGTTCCCTATCTCAATCTTTCCCTGTTCATATTCTGGGTGAAAGGCACAGATAATCAAGGCAAAGACACAGAATAGTTGAGGGCCTCCCTGGTGGGGCAGCGGTTGAGCGCTGCACTGTGGAGCTGTCGACAGCTCGCGATGCGAGTTCGATGCCCAGCCGGGGAGAATCCCACATGGTGCGGCAGACCTCTCCTGCCTCGCCCGCTGCTCCCCTCAGCAGTGTGTTTCTGATCTGCCTGTTCTGCTCCCCACTCTGTCTCTGGTGAACCCTCTCACCGCCCCACGCCTCTGGCCTGTACCCCAGCTTGTATGTATAAATACATATATCTTTTAAAAAAAGAAAAAGACACAGAATAGTTGAGACACAGAATAATCCAGGTCCCACATCTCTCCATCCATCTTATTTTTCTGATGAATTTCAAAGTTACTTGCAGATGTGAGTAAATTTCATTTCTCAACACGCCATCATTCAACTAAATAACTAGAATTCAAATGAGCTTAGCATTCATTTTTGTGAGAAAATTCATATTTAAAGATTTATTTTATTTATTTATGCATAGAAGAGCTGGAGTGTAGGTCAGAGGTGCAGGGCCGTGAGAGGATTTCACCAAAGACAGAGTAGGGAGCAAAAGAGGCAGATCTACTGAAATATACTGCTAAGGGGAGCAGCGGGCGAGACAGGAGAGGTCTACTGCGCCATGCGGATCAGCTCCCTGGTCGGGGATCAAACTCATGATTCAGTGGCTGCCGATAGCTTGATAGAGCTAATACTTTAACCACAGCTCCATGACGAATGCCCAAAATTTATATTTAAAGTAATATGTAAATCTTAAGTGTACTCTTTGATGAGTTTTGTCCCTAATCAAGAACATTATGAAATATTTTTTAATTTATTGGTACAAATGAACATTTCAATATCTTAATGATGTGCGACTTCCCAAGAATAATTGACTGCACCTCCTTCCTGTTGAATTCCTCTCACAGCCCGACCTTGAGCCCCCCCCCCCCCCCCCCCCCCCCCCCCCCCCCCCCCCCCCCCCCCCCCCCCCCCCCCCCCCCCCCCCCCCCCCCCCCCCCCCCCCCCCCACCCCGCCCGTCCATCCTCAGCACAGCCCTGCGACCACAGTCCTCCTGGAACAGCGTCCATGCCTGGTTCATCGTCAGGTGATTTTTAATTATGTTTACTGAGGTAACCAATTTACACACAATTTTAGGGGTCTAGGTTAAGAAGTCTACAAATGTGTGTGATCACACCACACTCACCCCAAAGCATCAATACATGATATATTACTCTTTGGCTTTTCAGCAACCAGGTTCACCTGACTGTCCCCTCCCCTTCCCATCCACAAAACTGTTGCTCATGCAGGAAGAATAGTATATCGTACACATGTCTGTATAAAGACATATAAACTATTTTTATAAGTTTTATCGAACAATTTGTATGTACAGGCAATTTCTGGAGCATATTTTGTTACAGCAGGAGATGATCATTTTTTTCTAGCAAAATAAGCCTCCAAAGGATAGAATGAAAAAAAAGAAAACAATGACTTCTCTTTGTAATTTACCTTTACCAAGTCTTCCAGAGCACACCAATTCCTTTCTATGAATATTACTTTAAAATTACATAACAAATTATTGACAGAAAACATACAAGTCAGAAACCTTATAACCTGAATTTTTATAAAATCATCAACTTTCCTTAGTTTTTTGAGAACATGAAAATAAAGACCATTTCAGGTGACAGCCCTAAGCCGCACGGGTGTCTGGAGAGAGGAGAGACAGTCGCTGTCAGCTGCTGCTTCCCCGGTTTTAGCTGAAATGACTCTCATAGAGTTGAGGTTTGTCTCACTTTGTTTGGGCGCAATGTGCCCCCAAACAGAGCAGAGCACAATGTTAAAATAGATGAATAATCCTCACAGAGATTGTAAATAGGTGCCTAGCTCCTTAAGCCCTGAGTGGTAACAACCCCACCCCCAACCCCCCTACCCCCCTGGGTGAACATCACAGGGTGCCCAGTGACTCCTGAGCTGGGCAGTTTCACAGTCATTGTTCCTCTGAGGCCAGCTCTGTGGTTTGATCTCCCTGCAGCTTCCAGAACTGAAACCTAGTTTACTTTGTCTCCAGATTCTTTGTCTCAGGCTTGGGGAGATGCTACCCTGCTTTCCTGAACCTCCCTGTCCAGGGCCCCACAGCTCTCCATACTGGACAGGGTGGTCTCTGTCCCTGCCCCTGCTCCCTCCCCCCTGCTCCCCCCTGTGCAGCCCTTCTCCTCTGGGCCCAGGGGCTGGACCTGCCTGCGGAAGGTTGACAGTGACAGGTCATCTCCAAACTTTCGGCCTCATTTCAGTCAATGCTTTGCTGTTTCTCATTGTTAACAACAGCTGGCAGTGTTTTTCACTCCCTCCTGCTCCGAAAATGTTTCCTGCTCTGTCTTCTGAGAGGTATTGTCAGTTTGTTTAAATGATAGGAAATTTTTAACAATGATTTTAAATAATAAGATGTTCTGGAAAAAAACTACAAATGCTACTCTTTGAGTTAATGAAGATGATAATCATATTTCATGACAGAGGACATGGCTGTATGAAAGGAAAGCCAATTCACTAAAGATGAGACATAAAACTCAAAAGTAAAGAAATATTATTAGATAGTATTTAGAGACACAGAAGTAGCAATTAGAGAATCAGTTAAATGAAGATAAGCAGCGTGTCTCTGAGGTTCTGGAAGTGGGTCATGGAAGATGGGGGCCCGTATAGTTATAACAAGCCTTGTAGAGGTGGGGACCATTAAAATTCTGTGTGTGTGTGTGTGTGTGTGTGTGTGTGTGTGTGTGTGTGTGTGTTTGTAGACTAGATATTCACATATGTATATATATTTGAAAAAATAAAAATCCAGCCCAGCAGGTGAGAGCAAGGACTCTCGGGAATTGTTCTCTAAGGAGCTTCATAGAAATGGGGCATTTGTTCAAAGGAGACAAGGGATCAGGTTGTAGATTTTTGTGGGGAGAGATTGTTTGGTTGATTTAGGATTATTTTTTCATGGGAGATATCCAGCATATTTTTAGAGAGAGAAGAATGAGCCAGAAGCCAGTGGGAAACTGATGATCCAGAGGACAGAGGGACCTTATTCTAAGCCCAAGCTGAGGGGAGGCCTTAGACGGGAGGGGACTTTCTCCCACCACTGGGGTGAAGGTGGAGGTTCAGGTACAATGTGGGGGTGATGGTGCAGTTCTCACTTGAGTGCTTC
Organism: Scalopus aquaticus; assembly: GCA_004024925.1. Lineage (NCBI taxonomy): Eukaryota > Metazoa > Chordata > Mammalia > Eulipotyphla > Talpidae > Scalopus > Scalopus aquaticus. Next base: position 13,660 of record PVIJ01015006.1, read on the forward strand.
TTATTTTATGAATGAAAAAAAGAGATCAGCTCACCAGCTAAGGGAGGAGAATGGGGAGAGCTGAGGGGCTGAGGTGGAGTAGGAAGTGAGAAGGAGCCCTCTCAGGAGGGGTAGGACTTCTGGAAGTCGCAGGACTGAGCCCACTGGGCTATGTGCTCAGCAACTGAGAGAGAGAGAGAGAGAGAGAGAGAGAGAGATTGACTGATTCAGGCAGCAGCAGCAGGATTTACAACAGACAAGGATGAAACAAAATCTCTCCAAGTGTGAGGACTACAGTTATTTTTAATTTTCCATTTGTAACATTTTATGTTTTTTACAATGAATATTAAAGTATTATATACTACAATATATTAAAGTATATTATACATATACATATACACATATATACACATATATACATATATACCTATATATACCTATATATACCTATATATACATATATATCATATATATATATATGTATATATATGCTATGTATGTCATAATCAGAATACAACAGCTCTTCCTAAATTTTAAAAAGGAAATCGGGTGTTGGAGGTCAGGCTCAGCGCAGAGCTGACGGGCTGGGCTCCGTGTCTGCTCTGGGTGGGGCCCTCACAGCCTCCTCTACTCCTCAGGGCGCTGCTCTCTGTGGGCCCCACATAGGGTCTGCCCCTTCTCTTCTCGGTATTGGCATTTATTACATTGTAAGTTCTGATGCTTTTAATAATGTGGCATTTTTAGCTACTTTCACTGGGAAGGGGTGTCCATTCATCCAGCCCACCTTTGTGAGGTGGAAATTCTAAGGCAAAACAGTTCAGTGACAAGATGGCAGGTCCTAGAGTAGAGGGTCAGAGCCTGAGAACACGGGGGTGGGGGGATCTGCCAAGTGTTTCATAGTGTCAGGGATTCTGGTGTAATTTACTTTTTCATAATAAATTACTTTAATAAAAATTGATACTCATACAAAGACAAGAGAATTCAAAAACAACTCAAGAATATATGAAAATAATGAGCTACATCATCTTCCAGTCAACCAAGTCCTCTCTACTCTGACACCACTGCAGCTTATGCATTGATGTAGCGTTAGGTCAGTAAAAGAGCTCGGGCCACAGACTGGGAGAAACTATTTGAAAATTACGTAACTGATAAGAGACATGTTTGAGGAGTATGCCTTAAAATTCAACAGTGAGGAAACAAATAACTTTAAAAATGAACAAAACTCTATGCATACAAGCTGGGGTGTAGGCCAGAGGTGTGGGGTGGTGAGAGGATTCACCAGACAGAGTGGGGAGCAGAATAGGCAGATCGACTGAAATACACTGCTGAGGGGAGCAGCGGGCAAAGCAGGAGAGGTCTGCTGCACCACGTGGGAATCTCCCAGGCTGGGGATCGAACTCGTGCTGCAGTGGCTCTGGATAGCTTCACAGTGCTAATCTTAACCTGTTGCACCATCAGGAAGGCCCAAAAATAAGCAAAACTCTAAACCACCAAGGCAGCTACAATGATGGCAAATATATGAAAAGATATTCGACATCATGTCTTTAGGGAAACGCCAATGAAAACAGCAAGCAGCTACTATTACTTACCTGCTGATGGTCTAAATCCCCAAAGTAGTACTGCAGCCCCCTTTATCCACGTGGAATGTAGTCCTAGACCCCCATGGATGCCTGAAGCACCGATAGCACCAAACCCTGTTCATGCTAAGATTTTCTTCATGCACATAAGATAAAGTTTAACTCATAAATTAGGCAGAGTAAGAGATTAATGATAATAACAACTAGTAAATTAGAACAATGATAACAAATTATTGTAATAAAAGTTGTGTGAATATGATCTCTCGCTAATATCTTACAAAAGTTTTGGACCCAGCTGATTGCGAGAAATTGAAACCTTGGAAAGTGAAACCTCAGAGAAGGGGGGACACTGTGCACCAGGTGCGGAGCAGGATGTGGAGCAACAGGGATACACACCCCCCAATTCGTTGCTGGCAGGAATAGAAAATAGCGCAGTCCCTGTGGACCATATTCGGCAGTTTATCATAAAGCTAAATACACACTTACCCTAAAACCTGCTGATCACTATCTTAGGTAATCACCAGCTTATTATAAAACTTATATTTACACAAACCTGCACACAGCTGTTTAGAGGAGAACACCCCTTAACCGTGGATTGCACACAGTCACCCTTTCCAAAGGCTACAGTGCTGAGAGTAGACATAGAAAAGAAGGAACTTCCCAGGGAGGAAGTGGAGACCCGAACTTGGCCAGGTGGGAAGGTGACACCACCAGTGAGGATCAGGGGCAGGTGACTCCCCAGGGTGCTGTGCTGAGAATGGCCCTTCGTGTGTGTGGTCTCTTCCCCAACCCCATCGTCCCAGTCAACCAACCTCAAGTTGAAGGCCCTTCTACAGTACACCTGAGCAGTACTCCCCTAAATGTCAAGATCATCAAACTCAAGAAGAGACTGAGAGACTGACTCAGCTTCAGGAGACACAATTGGGACTAAATGTGGTATCAGGCTGGGAGCCTGCAACAAAAAAAAGAAAACCCATGACATGCAAATAAGACACGGAGCTTAGTAATAATGTGTCACCATTGCTTCATCAGTTGCACAAATGAAATAATGATAGGAGAGGTTAACACGGGGACATGAGCATGGGAAACAGGAACTCTGTACTGAAATTACAGCACTTCCATAAATTATAAACTAGTTTAAAATAATGTCTACTTAAAAAGAAGCCCCCGGTAACATAGACTGGTCCATTCCCTGTGGGAAAAAATTACAATGTCATAGTTTCTCCAAATATTAAAAATGAAAAAGCATATAATCCAGCAATTCCACCCTTTGGTTTTTAATCCAAAAAATGCAAAAACACTTATTTTAGGGGATATTTGCTCTCCTGTGTTAATTGCAGCACTATTTACAATAACTGAATTATGGCAACATCCTGAGTGCACCCAACTAGATGAGGGGCCAGGAAGGTGTCAATACACACAAAGGAACATGACTTAGTGATCAAAAGAGAGGAGCGATTGTCATTTGCAACAATATGAACGGACTGGAGGGGATTATGCTAAGTGAGATCAGTCAGAAGGAAAAGACAAGTACTAGATGGTATCACTGGTATGTGAACTATAGAGAAACAAAACACAGAGTCAGATAAAGCCAAACAAATAAAAAAAAAACCCTAGAGACAAGACTGTAGTCTCAGGCTTCTAGTGGGTGGTGAGCAGGTATCTGGACAAAGCAGAAAGGGAACACAATGGACTACAGTGAAGGACTGTGGGACTCTGGTGGTGGGTGTGGTAACAACACCTTAGGTGATCCTACACCTCTAAACAACACTGCAAACCAATGTTAGTTCAATAAAATAATTTTAAAATTAAAACTAAAAAATAAAATGTAATTACAAGCCAATGGGCTTCAAAAAAGAAACAGGGAGTGGAGATAAATATCTGCTCTGCAGTCTCCCGGGTGTTGTCATCAAGGGGCTGGAGAGAGACTGTGGGGAGAAGATGGCCCCTCAGACACAGGGCAGCTCCAGAGCCTCCTCTCCTCTCCTCCAACCCCGCCCCACCCCACCCTGGTGCCAGCTCTGCTCACAGAGCATCTTCACCCCCTGCTCCCCACTGATGCTCAGCCCCAGCTCATCCACTCAGCCTGAGTCCCACACAGCCCATTCTCTCCTGGTGCTGCGCAGACTATTATAATACCGCAGCGCCCCCGTGTGGTCAGGGGGCTGAGGACAGAGGGCAAGAACCCCAGGTTCTCCCTGGGCTCCCAGGAGGAATGAGTGTGCCTAAGGGAGATCCCCTACCCAGTCTCACCTTCTATGACCAAATTGTTTGCTAAATTACACACAGACACAGAGGGCCCCTCCCCACCAGCAGTCACTCTCTGGCTCAGGCAGGAGCACAGCCCAGGCCGTAACTGCCGGTTCCCAGGACAAGGGGGGGCCCCACAAGCAGAGCAGGTGTTCTTGTTCTCCCAGGATGAGACCTTGACCCCAGAGTCTCCGTCACTGTTCCTGCTCCTGACGTCATGGAGTCAGGCTTCTCTCCCAGGGATCGGCTGTCCCTAAACTCTCCACCCCCGGAGGAGCAGGAGCAGGGGGAGAGACCCCAGGGTCATGAGAGGGAGAGGGGAGGCTCCTGGAGAAGTGGGGGAGGGAGGAAATAGGGACTTTAGGGGGTGGAGGCCAAGAGGAGTGAAGGGGGAGGGGACCAGAGAAGGTGGGACCAGGGAAGGGGCAGCTTAGTGGCCCCTGGGAGGGAGGGATGGTCTGTGCGAGGAGGGGCCCCGGGGTCTGCTGGGGCTGGGAGAGTCTCTCTCGTAACTGGTGATAATCACACAGGGTTTGCTCCACAATGGGTGGGAAACTACACTTAAGCTGAAGCGGTCTCCATACTTAGGGCTGTGGCATAATTCAAATACACATGGAACAAAGGGAAAAGAAGTAATTTAGTAGATTCTCCTCTTCCAAAGCAACTCCCCCCCACCCCTTATGCTGAGGTGACAGGGGGAATCAAGGAGCCCAGAGAGGGGGAGCACAAGGCCTGTGCTGCCTCAGGGGGCAGCCCTGGGCCCTGTCCAGGGTTTTAGAGCCCCTCCCTGTGCTGGGACCTCACAGCCCAGACTGAGAACATCTCAGCTCCCAGCCCTCAGCCCCCCAGTCCCCCTGACAGTCTCAGGAGGTCAAGGGTCACAAGAGGACTCCCAGGACTCCATACACTGTAACAGAGTCACACCTTCAGTTGGCAGAATCAGTGGATTCTGGACACAAGTCTGGGGAGTTAAGGGGACCAGAAGGACTTCGGTGCCTACACCCCACCACCTGGCCAGGGCGCCCTCCAGTGCAGAGTCTGCAGAGGCAGCTGGTGCTCTGACCCCAAGCACTTTTGTTTGCATGCCCGGTGCTGGGGGGCTACTGTGGGCTTTCCGATTGGCTCCTCATCTGGGGTGAGCTAGTGAGTTGCTCCCCCCTCTCCAAGCACCAAGACACCTGCAGCCCCATCACCTGTCAGGGAACTGCCCCAGCCAGACTCAGTTTAAGGGGTTCTGGTCCAGACACTTATTTATCCATTAACACACTTATTCCACACCTACTATGTGCCAGGTGCTATCTAAGCAATTTGGGATGTTACAACAAATACAAGTAAAATCCTTCACCCCATAGAGATTACATATTGACTGAATTCCTGACAAGGTATTCAATTGAAATTGTCGATAGTCAGGGTCAAACAATAAAATGTGACTGAGAGAACCAGAACCAGGTAGGGAAGATGAGAGCGCTGGTTGTCATATAAGATACTCTCTTCAGGGAATAATTTCCTGTAGGTGACATCTGAGCCCAGGACTGAAAGAGGTGAGGAGTCCTGTGTCACTGAGAGGAAGAATGTTCTGGAATCACCTTCAGTAAAGCCCTGGCTCGGTGGGGAATCTCTGAGGTATCAGCAAGTGGGGGGCGGGAGACATCAGGTCAGGAGACACCTTCTGCAGGGGAGCTGTGGGGTCGGGGTGAGTCTCCTGACCTGCTCCTGGTTGTGCTGGGACGTCATGAAATCCCGGACACTGGGGGAGATGAAGGGGCTGTGAGTGGGGGGAGTGGGGAGAGGAAGGAGAGACTGAGGGGTCCACCCCAGCTGTGTCTGTGCCCACTCTGTTCTGCACCCAGTGGGAGGCATCAGGGAGTCTGACGTGGTCAGCAAATCCCAGAGTCCCTGGATCTGGAGCAGAGTCACCGCGTTGTAAAGGGCACAACCAAGTCTGTTCTGCAGTGGACAAAGCCAAACTCTAAGCCACAAGAAATGTCGCGCACAGATGAGTTGACTGGAGAAGGCGCTCATGGGAGTCAGTGGGGTCGGCACCCCAAATAAATGGCTCCCTGGATGGGGGACTGCTGGGGTTTACAAGGGGTGAAGGAATGTGAGGGAGGGGCAGGGCCTCCCATTCTGGGTCCAAGGAGGTGCCACATATAGGTGACAGGAGTCAAGGGGTATTTAGGGAAAGACAAATTAAAACAACAATGGTACGTCATCACTCACCTATTAGAAGGCAAAAGTCAAAAATAACTCATAGAAACAAATCCATAGAAACAAATCCTCCCTCTCTGCTGGCAAGATACAAAGTGGCACAGCCACTAGGGAAGATGTTTGACAGCTTCTTTTAAAGCCAAACACAGACCGGCCTTACAGTCCAGTGGTCACTGCCCCTGCTATTCACACAATTTGAAAACTTACATTTGCACCAAAGCCCTGCATGTAAATGTTTATAGCAAACACCCACTAAGTGTGAGCTGCCCATAGTGACTTCCTTCCAAAGACAATGGCAACTAAGAATGAAAAAAAAAAGCGCCATCATTTGAAATGTTGACTGGAGAAGAGCACCTTATCTCTGTCGCCTTCTTTCTCAAAATCATAGCCCCAGTGAAAAACTCAAAGTCAGGGACGTTATTCCTGAGCGGTCCTCCACAAAGTCAATGTCATCAAAAATGGAAAGTCTGAGAAACTGTCACTGCTAGAGGCACCTAAAGGAGACAGAGTTGGAACTTAATGAGATCCCGGATGGATCCTGGAACATGAAAAGGAAAATAATGAAATCCAAATAAAGCGTGGAGTTTAGTAACAGTGAGTCAACACTACTTCATTAGCTGCACAGACGCACTGTACTCATGAGATGTTAACATTGTGGGAAACAGTGTGAGATACACAGGTACTTGACTGCCTTTGCAAACTTTCTGCAATATTAAATACGAATACATTTATATTATATATACTTAATTATATAATATATTTAATATTAACATGTATCAATATTATATTTAATATATCAACATCATAAATATTGATATCAATATAATATATCAATGTATAAACATTGTATTTAATATTTGATTATATATTTAATATTCAACATCAACATTTAATATATCAAATAATTATTATTTAATATTAAACAATATTACTATTTAATATTAAATAGTATATTAAAATTTAATATAAAATATTTAAAATGATATTTTTAATGTTATTTTAAAAAAACAGTCCTCAATAAAGTAATAGATTGTAGAAGGAAATCAATATCCACTTTCTAGTTTCCCCAGGTATTGCATAAGAGATTGGAGAGAGGGGAACTGGGGAGAAAGATGGAAACCTCACACACAGGGCAGGGCTCCGCAGTCCCCTCTCCTCTGAGCCCTGGTTCTCTGACTCCTCACAGAGCATCTCAGCCCCAGGCTGCCCGCCCTCCAGGGCAACCAGCTCTGCCCACCTCAGACTCTGCCCAGTCCTGGCGGCTCCAACAGAATACAGAGTAGCACGCAGCGCCCCCGTGTGGCCACAGGGCTGAGCCACAGAAGACCGGAGCTCCCCTTTCTCCTGCTCAGCCAGGCCCTCCCCAGGGCTCCCTGCAGCAGGATAGGGATCTGCACACAAGGGGGCGCCAGGTCCAGGGACTGGTTTGGGCGTCCTCAAAATTCCTACCTAGTTAATCCTATGAATTAAGGACAGAACCAAGTTTCCAAGTCGTAACAGCAGCTGGTTCCCAGATTCTTGGCAGGTGCCCCAAATAGAGAGGGTCCTTCAGTCTCTAGGGATGAAACCCCGGACTCCAGAGCCTGTTATTTCTTCCTGCTTCTGTTTCCAGGAGTGAAGTACCTCCTTCTTGGAATCAACCTTAAATTCTCCTTCCCTAAGATGAGGAGAGGGGTCTCATAATAGACTCTCAGGCTCTGTTCTAGACCTACTGAGTCTTCATGAGCATCCCTGGGCTTTCTGAAGTGGGGGTTCCCTGGTCCCCGTGACTTCTCCACGTGGAGTCAGACTGTGCAGTCGGCTCTGCTGAACACTGGGGGGTCTAGTCCGGCTCCCTTCTCTTCTGCAAAAAGAGAAAATGGAAAGAAGTACTGCTTGGGTGACCTCATCCATGCTCAAGAGTTTAGGGATCATTTACACCACATCACCCCCACGTCTGCTCCTCAGCTCAGACCGTCCCCCTGTGCTCCAGGCTTGTCTCTCTAGCTGCCACCATCACAGCATTTCTAGTAGATCTCAGCTCCCATTCTCCTAAATTGAACACCTAGGATGCCATTCCTCAAGTGTACTACTTCCAGAACTTTCCTCATGTCACTGCAGGCCCTCCACATCTCTACTTCATAGTCTGGAATATTGGGTGCCAATCTTGACCCCCCCTCTTTCTCACAACCCAGAAGTTCCATTAGGAAACACTGTCAAGTCCATCTCTAAATATATCCAATCACTTGCTATTATTTTCCCTGCTCACAGCCCAACAAAGCCACCAGCCTCTCTGTCCTGGAATCTGCTCTGGTTTCCTACGTTTGTCTTCCATGTATTTTTTCAAATTTGCATCCTAAAGTAAAATGTAGTAGGACATGATGTGTTGATTTCGATTTGCTGATACTCCCTTAAGGATCCAGCAGAGACGATGGTATGAAGTCACCTGTTGATATCATTGTCTGGTTCTAGTATAGTGTGTTAATAGCCTCCGAAATGATTTAGACGGTGTTTCTTCCTCCTCTGTTTTCTGCAACAGTTTGGGTAGGTCTCCTGTTAATACTTAAATTTGTATGGATGCACATGTGAAGACATCTGTGCCTAAGTATTATTTGGGGAATATTTTTAAAAGCATTTAATTTCTTTTTCATATGTGATTATTTAGGGTTCCTATTTCTTATCTATTTGGTAGTTTGTGCATTTCATATTGGCTAGCAAATTTATTCACTCTTGTTCATCATAGTCTCTGTCTAATCCTATTAATGTTCTAAATTTCCCTGTATTTCTCCTTCTCCCACATCCCACAAATTCTGTTTATATTTTCATAAGGGTGGAAAGCATCCATTTCCCCTGTGATTTCATCTTTATTAATTTTTTCTCACCACCATCCTTTATATCCCCTTGTTCATCTCCTTCATCCCTCCCTCTTAACCTCAGAGCCCTTGGGTTGCTTATTAATGTCCATTTGTTTTTGTAACTGTGTTACTTTACCAAGTTACCTAATCACCTACTATGTAAATTTCCACTATTTATTTGTATCATTCTCACTTGCATTATTACACACAATTTTCTCAAACTCCCATTTTCCTTATGGCTGAATAGTATCCCGTAGTGCGGACATAACACTAGTTCTCGATCCAATTCTCCATCAGCATCTAGGTGGCTTCAGTGACCTAGTGTTTGTTAACAATGCTGCTATGAGCAGAGCAGAACATTAGTTTTTTGCATTGGAGTTTTTGTATCTTTGGGTAGGAGCACAGGGTGGGATTGCTGGATTTGCATCTTCAATTTTAAGATAAATCCAGATTGTTTTCCTTAATAGCTACCCTAGTTTACATTGCCACCAAGAGTACTATAGGGCTCCTTTTTCCCCACTTTGCAGCACTGGGTGTTGGAGGGCTTTTTAATATGTGTCATTTTTATGAGTATAGGATGGGGTCTCATAGTGGTATTGAACTGCATCTCTCTTATTGGAAACAGTGATGAACATTTTTTTTTATGTCTATTGACCTTTGGATATCCTCTTTGGTGAATTTTCTATTCATGTTGCTGCTCATTTATTAATTGGGTATTTTTTTTTTTATTGTTGAATTGTGTTTTCAAGTTATGATAATCCGTGGGTTAGAATACTTTAATATTTGGGGATTTTCCACGTATTTTCATATTCGGGATTTCTGTTTTAGTGTCACTGTTATAGAGAACATACTCTTTTAAATTCAATCCCTTTAAATTTATTGAAACTTGTGTTAAGACCAGCTTATGGTCTATTGTGAATATTCTACTTATACTTGAAAAGAAATGCTTATTCTGTTCATGTTGGTGTGGTACTCACTACATGGCCATTTGGTCAAGGTGGCTGATGTGGTTCAATCTTCTCCCATGTTTATTTTACGTTTAGCTGTTGGTGAGAAGGAATTATTGATCTGTCAAAGTAATTGTGAATTTGTATGTATTTTTCATTTTAGCCACTTTATGCTTCATCTATTGTGAAGCTCTGTAATTAGGCATTTATATATTTGTTTCTTTTGCCTTTTTATGACATTGATCTATTTTCATTATAAGAAGTCCTTTTGGTCTCTAGCAACGCTTCTTGTCCTAACGTCTATTTTGCTTCATAATAATACAAGCTTTCCAGTTTCATAATACTATTTACTTGGCATCTTCTTTCACCTTTTAACCTGTTTTTGTTTGCATTGCAAGTTTTTCTACCATACATAGAATAAAAGTCTGCCTTGATATTATCCAATCTGATAACCTCAGAATTTTAATTGGTTAATTTGTATTTAGTATGAATTTTTATGGCCAGAATTGTGTTATTTGTATTGAATTTGTATTGAATTATTTGTTATTTGTATTGAATTATTTTGATACTTATTTTTGAATTGTTCTCCTTTTTATTCTGTTTCCTCTTTTTGACCTTACTTTGACTGAAACAAATATTTTTAGTGTGTGTGATAAAAAGTGACTTTTAGATATATTTATTTCAATACTTTTATTGTGCTAAAGATTTAAATCTATATCTTCATTTAACTGAACCACATGCATTTAAATTAGGAAACTTGTAGCAATATAGTTCATTTTTACCAACTTTATGCTATTATAGTCATACATATTACATCAAAATACATTATAAACACACTAAAACTGTACAATACAAAAAAACTTTAAATAAACATGTTTTTTAAGTAAATTAAGAAAAATTTGCATAAACAGAGTATTATAAATTCTACTAGATTTTATTATCATGAGGGGGCACTCTTAACCTCTGGCAACAGAAACCATTTTGAAGTATATTCTCTGTTATTACTAGAACCGAATCTCCTTAGGGTGTCTATCTTCGTATCATGTCATTTCCCATCAATTTGCTTTCAGTGTCTCTTTATATTGAAACCTCATCTCTTGGGTTTTTCTCTTAAAATATTTTTACAAGTTCTGACTTTTATTCTTTTCATTAAAAAATCATAAATTCATTTATATAGTACTGTAAGTTAAAGCTATTAATTTTGCTTAATCCTTCTAGCTACTGTGTGAGGCAGACAAACGAGACTCTATGAGCCCCATGTTACAGGCAGGAGTGGAAACATTCCCATATTTAGCTTGAGACAGATCTGGGGCACAGACCCTGGGCTTCCACACTCATGAGTGTTCTTTCCCTTGGCTTTTTGATAAATCACTTTAATCTGAGCTTACAATACTTTACTGTAGCAGAGTGACAGCTACAACATTAATTCCTGACAAATTAAATCTTGAATTGACTAACCTGATTAGTTACCTCTTAACCAGGCACATAAAAGGCCTCATTACATCTCTAACTCAGTCTCACAGCTGTGACCCGGGTTGGCCAGCCCAACCTGCAGCAAAGCTGACCCTGAGGAGCAGCGGACACCACGGTCAGGCAGGTTCAAGTCTTACCTGGATGTGTCACCCCCGCCTCCTATTGCTCATATGACAAGTTGAAGGGACTTCATGACAGGAGCCAAGGAAAGGCCGTGTAGGGGACACTGAGAATAGAGTCAGGCAGGATCGGGACCCTTTCCTCAGCTCCATCACCTCCAGGAGACCACTACTCAGAGCAGAGGGCAGAGCTTCTGGAGTCTAGGCACGCAGGGGAGGGCCCAATAAATCTGCCTGCCTGGGATCTGAAAGACCAAATGGTGCTAATTTTGTGCATACCACACCAAGAAGATGGCTCACTTTTCCTGACTTGGGTTTTAGGCAGAAAACTGGCACCAGTGAAACCAGAAAATTCCATCCTGATGCCCAGCTGGAAATGAATAGTGGGCATTCCCCAGTGTTGGAGGAGACACGGGGCTCAGGAATCTACCCCTTGGTTTTTCACAGGAAACACTCAATTGGTTTGAAGGGAAAGCTGTCTTGGTGAGCTTTGGTACATCACAGAAGGAGCCAGAGATTCACAAGTTCAGGCCTGGTGACCATCCTGAGTATGCAGGACGTCCTCACAGAAGGTGCCTGGGGCCTGAGAGGGTCTATGAGCACCTTGAACTTCCAAGTGAAAATATGAGCGTGTGTATGTTGTAGAGAGAAAGGGGCCTTCTCTGCTCATAGATTCTAGAATAGGTAAAAATCCTGAGCTAAGGACCAGGACTATGGCAGGCCCAGGCCAGGCTAAGGAAGCCACCAGGTGAGTACACTGAGAACCAGCCAAGCCTGAGAGCCCACAGCCATCATGGAGCTTAGACCTTGGCCTCACAGCAGGGGAGCAGTCACTGCCTTTGTCTCTTCTAGCTATTCGTCAAGTTCGTTGCAAAAGAAATATAAAGGCCCTAGGAACCCTCAGGTCAGTACGCCCTGGGCTTGGTCCCGTGCTGTCTGCACACGTGCCCGGGGGCTCACTCATACACACCCCAGGATGGAGACATGACAGGGCAGGGCTCCCTCCTTGTGACGCGAGTCCTTTGCTCACTTAGAGGAGGCAGCAGAGGGCCCTGAGGAGACACTCAGCAACGTTCCTTGGGCCAGGCTGTGAGGGAAGGGCCTGCGTGGACAGCCCAACTTTCCTCTGACACTTTCCCTCTAGTTCCTTAAGAAATAGCAGAAAATAATTCAAATATAATTTCTAGAAAATAATTTAAAAAAAATACTTGCATTACTGTTACCAAATCCTAATGAATACTGTTTATCACGCCAAGGAAAAATGTGTGGCCTCTCATCCCACAGGGGTCTTCTGAGAGTCTAAATCTAAACCTCCCACCTGACATGGAAATGGCAGGTGCACTTGAGGCCAGGCCAGGGCCTCACACCTGCAGGCAGAGATGGGGCACAGGGTGTGCTCGTCTGCTCTCTGCTCAGACCACGTCTTCTCGGCCTGAGGACAGATGTGCCCCTGATAATGATGCTGAGTCATGATGGGACTGCTCACGGGTTCCATCCTGGCAAATACAAGGAGCACAATTGTCCTACCCCCCCCCACCTGCTGGGCACCTGCGCAAGGCCTGTGGTGCTGAGACGGCGCCAGCAGGTGAGCGGGGCGGACCCCGGAGCACACACTGACCCTGACGAGCTCAGACTCAGGCCTCGGGATGCCCCTGCTGATGCATGGACCGCTGGGCTCTGGACACTGGACTGTGGAGGACACATTATAAAGTGACCACTTTATAAAGAAGGTTAAATGAGCTAGAATAAAACTTAATCTTTATGATACACCTCTCATGCCTTGAAATGAATCTCAGGACCAGCCCCAGAATGACAGGCTCAGGGTCTGCATTTTAACAAGACCCTCTCTTACCTGCTCACCTGCTGGAATGTCAGAAGCTCTGCTCTAGGCCCATGATTCTTAAAGAGTGATCCCCGGACACCGGGAACTCATCTCAGAGAGAAGATTCTCAAGTTCTGTCCAGAGGTGCTGCATCTGGTTGGGGAGGTCCAGGAATCTGAGTTTTTGACAATCATCTTAGATTTTCTGAAACCTAAGGTTTCAGAACCACTATAGATGGTGGGGAATCTGGGCGGGGGCTAAGGTTGGAAATGGATGGTGATTAGGACCTGGAGCACCTGCCATGGCTCCTGTTGGCATCAGTGGGCAGATCTGGGGACATGAGGAGAATACAGACCTTCATCCTCATGCCCCGCACGTGTGAGGCAGGGAGGCTGACACACCTGTCCCTTCACTGACGCCAACTTGGGACTAACATGGCAGGACCCCTGACTCCGGCAATTAACCTACTTCTGAGCAGGTTCTCATGAGAGGCCGAGGAAAGCCGTGTCCCTGTCAGGGTCACGGGGTCAGCTGTGCCAGGTCCACAGATGCCAAGGAATGGGGCTGTTTTCCATGTAAAATAATGCTGAAAAAGCAAAAGTGATGGTCTGCTGTTTCTGCCCTAGTGATGGTTACTAGTCCTTCTTGAAATCCAAGGTCACTTCTATCATTGAGGGTTTTCATTGAGAATTTCAGTGTCATTACTGGGGTGTGAGAGCCCAAAGTGTCCCCTGGTGACCCTCACAGCCCAGATGCCTCCTGCAGAGGGAGACTCTTCCCTTTCACTCAAGGACTCTCCAGCCACCCCAGGATGCAGTGTCCCCATAAGATGTGTCACCATGAGGGGTGTGTCCAGGGAGCAGCCCTCTCCCCCAGCACAGCGGCCTGGTGTCCAGTCTCTCGGGAGGAGCACATGACCCCAGTAGAGACTCTCACAGTTCCCGTCTGTGGGGACCCAGAGCTCCGAGTGAGGTGAGTCCCGGCCCAGGGCCTCTCCCACTGCCAGAGAACGGGACTGAGGTCAGAGGTCACTGACGGAAAGAGGAGTCCCAGGTCCTACCCCTGGGTAGACTCAGAGCAGATCACGTCAGCGATGCGTGGGTCAGTTTCTACTCTGAAAGCTGAGATATGCCATTATTATTAATGAATATTATTGAAATAGCTTGAATTTTTAAAATCAGCTTGCAGTGCACAAGAGCACCTGAAATGCTCATGGGTGTCTCTGGAGGCAAAGGGGAAAGTGTGGCTTCTCCTCCCCAGGAGAGAAGTGGGTCTCGGGAGGGGGTGGTCTGTGGGTCACTTGCTCCTCGGGTAGAAGAGCAGCTCTAATGGGGCCCTGGAGGTGACCTGACACCCGTGTCTGCGGTGTCCACATGGGGAGGGGCTCTTGGGGCATCTCTGCCCTTAATGTCCATCCTCACATTCTGTGGCTGCAGAGACCACATTCTGTGGCTGGCACATTCTGTGGCTGCCTGATGTGGACACTCAACCTGCAGCTCACAAATCCTGCTTGTCCTTTGGCCTCTCTGGAGTGACAGACATATCTGCTGTTCACTAAAAGAGCAGCATCATTTCTTGTAAGTCTAAGTTATTTCTTCCAAGAGAATCTCAAACTTTCCCCTAATGTAATTTTAATCCAATTGCTCCCATAACACAGGCCTCTGAGCATCATCCATGATTTCATTCACAAATGTTTATTCACCGTCTTCAGATCCGCCAGGAGGAATCAGGAGCGTCGGTGCTGACTGTGGCCCCTCAGTAGGCCCCTCACACTTGTGCTCACAGGCCTCTCCCTGGAGAGCTTCCTCCTGCCCCTGTGCCGGGTCCACAGGGCGTCTGTCCTGACATCCCCACACCCCATAATAAGGTGTGTTACGTCACTTCCTTGCCCAGGACTCATAAAAATAGGTATTCTTTTGATCCCTATTCGATTCCGCCTTTTCTCTACATATCAATAACCTTTTAGAGAGGAGGTCTGAAATGTTTGGGGAGAAAACAAACACCTTCTGCTACATGCTCCCCCCTCTTAAAGTGATGTTGTCATCATGGCTGACAACCCCACGGTCAGATCTCTTGACACACACGTCTCCCCCGGGCAAGGACAGGGGCGTGTGAGACAGACTTAGAGCTTCCTGTGGCCTGATGTTTTCTCAACATTTGTCTCCAATTTTTCCATGAGGGAGGAGGAGGAAGATGTGAGTCACCGGCTCTTCTCCGGGCCCCTCAGCCTCTGTCTCCCTCAGCTGTCAGGGGACAAGCAGGGATGGGGAGGCAGGGTCCCAGTTGTGTCCAGCTTCTGCCCTCACCGGCTGTCAGTCAGAGCCCACAAGACAGGCCCACAGGACCCCTCTCCCCAGGGCATCAGGAAGCCTCCGAGGGAGCGGGCTGCAGCAGGGCCAGACGCTCACCAGAGCATTCAGAGCAGGCTCCCCTCTGTCACAGCCACCAGGCTGCAGCCACCCCCCACACCACAGCCCAGGCCAACGCTGCAGAGCCTGGGGATGCCCTCAGGCTGCACCTCAGACTGGGGCCTGGCACGCCCTGGGCCTCTCTCCCCGTGCTTGTGGCAAACCTGCTGCTGAGGCGGCTACGGCACAGCTGGTCGTTCCCAACAGCTTGCCCCAGGTTGCAGGGATCCAGATTCAATTTAGAGGCTGGAAAATGACAAGTGGCAAGTCCGCCCACAGAGGAAAAACTGACCAGAATATTTGAACCCACTGTTCCCTCTTGGGTGGCTCCTGGCAACTGGACAGCACGTGGCCCTCAGTGGGGCCGAGAGTGACCGGCTGTGAGCGGCCTGGCAGATGCTGTGGCCACAGGAGGTGCCCTCAAGGCCCTGTCTCAGGCAGACGCTGCAGGTTCCTCTGCCGGGAGGTCCCAGTCGTGGCCCGAGGTCAGGACTGTCTTGCAATGCAGGGGAGGAAGGTGAACTCACAGAGGCAGAGGGGACACTCAGGGGACAAGGGAACACACCTGCCCTCGTCAGGCTGCGAGAGCCTCCTCCCTGGCCCCCACATTCTCACCCCCTCCAGTCTCTGCTCCCCATGGCGCCCCGGGCCTTTCTCAACATGGAACCTCACCTGACTTCTCTGCTCCCCACCCCAGGCAGGGGGCTCCCAGGGCCTGTCATCACGTCCCCTTCCTCTCCCCTCTCCTCCCCCGCAGCCAGGAGAGCAGACAGGGGCTGAGCGCCCACGGTGTGCCGGGCCCTGTGCTGAGACTCACGGGCATCAGCTCACCACCCTCACCGCGTCCCCAACCTCACCCACATGCAGGTGAGGAGACTGGGGCTCTGGGGGGTGAGTCCCTGTGCGGGTCCCACCCACGTGCTTGTGGCAGGGAGACAGGCTGGAGCCCAGGCCCAGGGCGAGGCCCCCGCCCTCAGCACCCGCTGCAGCGGCTCCAGCTCCTGCCCGTGCCCAGCCCAACATCCAGGACCCTCCCCACTGTCTTCTAGGGGATACTCATTTTCCTGTCACCTCCTGACCTCCTGGGGGGTGAGATCACATGTCACCTCCTCAGGGAGGGTGGCCCCATGGCTCCCAGTTCATGGCCCCTTGCTCTGTGCTCCACAGGCCCGTCTCCAGCTGGACTCTGAGTTACAGACACACAGAGTCCTGGGGCTGCTCACTCTGCGCCCCAATGCCTGGTGGGTGGCACCCCAAATATAGCTCATTTGATTTAAGAAATTAATATAGCAGCTAGGGAAGAGTCTTGTTTCTAGTAATGGTGGGTTAGGACACTTCAAGCCACCGGCATACTGAAAATAGCTGTGTGTTTTCCCGGGATTTATCCTGCTTGTTGACATGAGTTCAAGTACTTCAGGGCTGTTATGCGAAGATTTATCCTTATTCTGTCTGAACACTGAGGCTGGAACTTGATCATTTCAGCAGAAGTCTCAGGGCCCGGCCTCTGTCATCACCTCGCCCATGATGTTCCCCCTCATCTCCCCCCGTCACGGGGGCTCCATCAGGAGGAGCCACAACACTGCACGTGACTCAGAGGCGCAGGGTCACACCTCTTCAATATTTATCGCCATGGCACCCCAACATATGGCACCCAGAGCCCTTCACAGAGCCCATTAGGCCTCTTCCTACTTTGTTTCCTACCCGCTCCGCAGCCTCAATTCTTCAGCCATATTTCCAGTATTTGTTTCATCTGTCCCTGCTGTTTCTTTATATTTCACGTGAATAAAATAATCCAGTATTTAACTTTCTCCTTCTGACTAATTTCATTTACCATAATCCCATTCACATCCATCCAGATTGTTGCAAATTTAAGATTTCATCTTTTTCGCAGCTTCATAGTATTCCATTGTGTATATCTCACGTCATCTTTATCAACTCATTTATTGATGGGCACTTGGGTTGTTTCCACTGGTTGCTTATTGTAAACAGTGCTGCAATGAACAAAGGAGGCATCCATCCATTGGAATTAGTGTTTTTACCTTCTTTGGATAAATAACAAGGAATAGAATACTGGACCCTGTGGCAGATCTATTTTGAATATTTTGAGCAACCTTCATTCTGTTTACTGCAGGGGCTGGACCAGTCTCCATTCCCACCCACTGTGTACCAGGGTTCCTTTCTCTCCACACTCTGGTAATGCTTGTGGTTTCTGGTCTTTTTGATACAGGACATTCTCACAGGTGCGAGATGGTATCTCGTTGTGGTTTTAACTGGCATATCCCTGATGATACAGGATGACAAACATTTTCCATGAGCCTGATTGCCAGCTGTATTTCTTCTCTGGAGAAGTGCCTATTTAGCTCTTCTGATCCTGTTTTTATTGGATTATTTGTTTTCTTGTTTTGGGGTTCATTGTTATTCCTAGATATTAACCATTCCTCAGATGTGATTTGCAAATATTTTCCTCCACTCAGTAAACTGTCTTTTCACTTTAATGATAATTCCTTCACTGTATAGAAACTTTCATTTCTGATGTGGGCTCTGATGTGAATTTGGAGAGGTGTTGGGTTCAGAGAGCAGGGTCCTTGGGTTAACTATGGAAAAGCTTCATAAGAGCACCCCCTTTAGAAGCACATGGTGAGTTTTCCCAGGAAAGTTTCCCCACAAGGCAGAGATGTTTAGTTATATTCAAAAGGACAGGTTTATTATCCAAAGGGAAGGGAAGTCAAGGACGCTTGCACAGACACAAGCAGGCAGAAAGAGCTGCCCCAAAAGGGACAGGATTGCTAAGAGAGGCCTGCATGGACCCAGGCGGGAGGCCTTTAGGGAGAGCTGCCCCTGCTGCTTTGCAGAGAGAGAAGGGAGGCGAAAAGAAGCATCTGCATAGGCACAGGCAGGCAGGGGTTCCTCTTGCCAGTACAGAGATTGCACTGATACAGCCTTCTTCTCCTTAGGAGGGGCTCATTCCTTGTGGGATTGTTAACTGCTGCTAAGTGTCCAGGGTTGGCCCCTAGGATTTTTTCTGTATTTGTTTTGACAAGGTCAATTTGAAAGGACCTGTGATTTTTTACAGTGGCCCTTAATCTCCATATCCCCACCTGGGTGCACCTCAGTCTGTGCCTCCAGGTACTTTAACTTTCCACAGCTTGGTTAACAGCTACAGTTAATCATTCTGTCCCCCTCAGGGTTCTGGTCTTATGGCACCAGTTTCTGTTTTCTTGATGCCTCCTTCCCAAATTTTCTACTCTTAACCTCCGCCAGTCCCATTGGTTTATATTTGCTTCTGTTTAATTGGAGCACACAAGATATTTAGGGCAGTGAAAATACTCTGCATGATATTACAATGATGGATACAGGTCATTATACATTTGCCCAAAACCCACAGAATGGACAACACCTGAGAAAACCATGGACTCGGAGAGATGTTGATGTGCAGGATTTGGATGTGATCTGTGAAGTTTTGTATAAATTGAGGAATTTAGTGTGATTTACTTTTAAAAACATTATTTTTTGTGTATACAAGAGCATTTAAATAACACTCAAGGGTACACAAAGATAAGTCATTCCCCTCTAACCCCAAAGCGCCCGTCAGCCAGTATCTACTCAAAACCGTTGGCAATTTATCATTTCTCGTCTCCAAAAGTATCAATGTATCTATGCTTCTACAGAGATATGGATTCAGGACGCAAAGTGGTAGAAAAATTTTGCAAATCATGACTCTGATAAAGGACTTATATCTAGGATTTACAAAATAACCCTTAAAACTCAATGATCAGAAAGAAATAACCCAATTTTTAAAAGGAAAAAACAGTGTTGTAAATAATTGTACCTCATTTTAAAAATGGGCAAAAGACTTTAACAGACACTTCACCAAGAAGTGATACACATGACAGATAACAATATGAGTAGATGCTCAATATCATTGGTCATTAAGGAAAGACAAATAGAACAAAAATGATACACCAGTACACACCTGTTGTTACCAGACAGGGTGAGGGACACCCTGAGATCTGCCACCTGCCACATCAAGACAAAACATACTCTAGAGTGAGAACCTTAATCGAAAGGAACTTTAATATAATCAGTGTGCCATAAAGATAAGAAAAAGCACCCAAAGTTCCCTGTCCCCTGTGGGTAGATGCCCAGCCAAATAGTGTTGGCCCAAAGCAGGACTGTTGAGGTCCAAAAGCTGCCACAAGTCTAAGGCACCTTCTGGAGTGTACCCATAGGAAAGAGGTAGAAGGGACCAGACAAATCTGGAAGGAGAAGAGCAAAATCAAAATTAGGATAAATCCTGCCATTGTTAACCTCCCCACGGGTCTCTCACCCATGTCTGTCCAAGTGTCTCCTCCCATGTCCCCCAATCCCTGGTACGAGTCCAAGGACAAGAAGCAAGTGCAGCTTCTTCACATGTCTCTCTGCTCCCTGGGCCTCCTCTAGGTCTCCTTCTGCTCCCCATCTCGCTCTTCCTCCTTAAAGTCTGATCCCCAGCTTCTCCTCCCTGCTCAGCTCCATGCTTCCTTGGGTGGGGCAAGGAACCTGGAACCTCCCCCTTCCCCTGGGGACCAGCCTGTTCCACTCTTAGAAGATGAAAATCCAAACACTGAACAATTCCAGGTGCTGCCCAGGACGTGGACACCAGGAACCTGAACCACTGCCGGCAGGAATGCAGGATGGCGCGGTCACTGTGGAAGACAATGGCGAGTTTGTTTTAAAGTTGAAAAATCTGACCATAAGACCCAGTGGGCACTGTCCCAGCAGTTACCCAACTAATTTGAAAACTTAGAGTTGCACAAGAACCTTCATGTGTGTAAATGCTTATAGCAGATCACCCATCAGTGCAAGCTGCTCACAGTGACTTCCTCCCAAAGACAACAGCATTTTAACAAATGGAACAAAAAGAAGCTTTGCAGGAAGAAAGCTGGAAAACTACCTTAGACGGTGTTGAGGGATTACACCGTCTGTGACCAGTCAGGGGGGCGTGAAGAGCACTGACGTGTGGAGTGGACAATGGCCCTGCACCCTTGTTCCATTCAAGAAAAAAAACAAAACAAAACTGAAATTGAGGGACAATATTCCTGAGCAGTGCTCTTTGATGGAGGCTAAGAGTAGAGAATTTAGGATGAGGTGTCACAAGACCAGAAACTGGAGGTGGGGTGGAAATGATGAACATAGTTACTAAACAGCTACAGAGATGAACAATTCGTACCTTGAGTCCCAGGGCAAGTTAAGGGTCAGTAGGCAGCTTCAGGGACAGCACAGGCAGAGTTAAAGAGGAGACTTCAGGAGAGTTAAAGAGGCTTCTGAGTAAGGACAGTAAATTCTAAGAGCTGCTAACCAAACACACTCCAGAGATGAGTTCAGGAAGTCCAGGAGGACTAAATAAACAAGGACAGTAAAAACTTGAGAGAATGAGGAAGACCATGGACAGGGGAGGTAAAGGAGAAACTCTAAGGTAAGAGCTGGGAAAATGGGCACCTTTTGTTAGGAAAGAAAGAGGCCAAGATTACCATCAGACGGAAGCAACTTTATTAGTCTGTGAGGGGCGAATTGGCAGCAGCAGAGTGAGAATCACACCCCGAAATTGGGAGTGCAGGTCTTTACAGGGTCAGGCTACTGCTGGAATTTTAGACATGTTCATTGGTGTCAGGGGTCTCTTCTGCCTGCCAGAGGGGGTTCTGCTGGAGTCACTGCCAGGGGCTGGGGAGGGGGGGTGGCTGGAGTTGCTGGAGGTGTCAGGGGTCCCCTGGAGTTGTTCACTGCTGGAAGCTTATCTCTGATTTAGCTTGGAGTCAGGTCATGCTGGTTTTATTCATGCAGCTTTTAGGAGGGGCCTGTTTGTGTGCTCTTCATCTCTGCCAGGAAGAGTGTGGCCCCTGAGAAAGAGCCAAGCAGGGTGATGGATTTTAGGACAGAGAAAAAAAGTTTAAATATCCCCAGTCATGGGCCAATGGCATCCTTCGCCTCTCCTTGGCTTCACTGCCTTGAAGTCTTCGTTTTTGTTCTTTTCTCTAAATAAACTTCTCTGTTCTCTAAATTAAGTTTTGCTTCTCTCCACTTATTTATCTTCTAAGGCTTCAGGAGACAAGAACCCGTGGGAGCTCAAGGGTTAAATTCCTGGCTTTTCACAGCTAGACCAGGGGAACAGCAGCAGCAGCAGCTGTAATCAGGGTAGCAGCACCCACAGGCTTCAAGGTGTCAACTAAAGTTTCTGGGGATGCAGACCAGGGGTGGGATGTGGGGATGGGCCCATTGCAGAGATTCCTGGTCCTTACAATCAGCCCAGTCACACCCCAGAAGTAATTAGTTTAACGACAGATAACAATTCCACAAAGGAATGAGCCCCTCCCAACAAGAACACTAAATTAGTGCAATTTCTGTACCTGGAAGACACAGCTCTGCTCCCAAGACTGCCCGCCTGGGACCTGCAGGCTTCTCCTAACACACCTGCCCTCTCAGGGGCAGCTCTCCTGACTGCTTGTGTCTGCGCAAGGGTCTACTTCTTTCCTTTTCTTGATATAATAAACCTGCCTGTTTGGTTTAACTAAAAGGCTCGGCCCCATGGGGAAACGCTCTGTGTACTACAGGGGAACTGGTGAAACTTTCTCAGAGGTGACCCAGGAACCCCAATCTGTGAACCCAACACCCCTCCAAAATGACATCACTCCTCACCATGTAAATGTTATGAAAACTGAGAAACTGTCAGCCAGAGGTGCCTTAAGGAGACCTGATTGGAACTGAATGAGGGGTCCTAAATGGACTCCTGGAACATAAAAAGGACATGAGCAAAAACTAATGCAAAGCAAATAAATTATGGTAAATTACGGAGTTTGTAACAGTGAGTCGATATCACTTCACTAGCTACACAGATGACCGTGGTCATGTAAGATGCGAACACTGGAAATGGTGGGGTGTACTGGAGCTCTACCACTTTTGCAATCTTTCTGTAAATCTAACAGTATTCTTGGTTTTGTTTCTTCTGGCCTCAGTGGCCCCGCTTTGGCCAGTCCTGTTTGCTGGACATTTATTCATGAGGAGATGGGTAATTTGGGGTATATTTTATTTGCAAATTATTTTAACCATATTCATTCTCTTCTCCCTATCGCACACTATTTGCAGTAAAGTTCTTTTCCATTGATGGTCCTATGCACTGGAGTATGTTTTGTCTTGATGCGGCAGAACCTATTCAGAGAACCTATTCAGAGCAGGCAGCTTTTGGGGTCCCAGGGTGCCCCTCACCCTACCTGTAACAGAATGAATGGGCTCCGGAATGGTGATTAAGCCACCTCACTTGAGACAGAGAAAAGGCACATTATGCAGAAAGAGGTTATCAGAATTGGCAACAGCATAAAAGAAGGAAACACACTCAATGAGGGAAGTTCTAAGATATAGACAAGGGGGTGTCCTCAAAAAAACTAAAGTGGGTGTTGGAAACAAGAGGGAAGCGTAGTCTTAGTCACGTCAAACTTGAAGCTGTTCTAAGACATTCAGGTGGTCGGGGAAACAGACAGACGGTTGGTGACCGGGCACCCACTTCCTGGGACCCCCCCTCACCCACTGCAGCACCTGCGCAGCCACCAACTCAGCCCATCTAAGCGAATCTGGAAAACTGGAGGTGACGAGCCATGACTTACAATAAATATAGACATTTTTATAGATGTAAAAGAAGTGCTTGGTTTCTAAGAAGTTATTTTTATGATTATTTTTAATTTTCTTACATCAACATTCATTTTTGTACAATATTTGATTTCTCTCTTCAGGTGCAGTCCCCATAAATTTCCCATCACCACATCACCCGTGAGCCATCGCCATAGTCCCTTGTGCTATTCCCTCCCCCCAACAGTATTCTTTAAGTGTTATATATTTTATTTTTTTTTAAAGATTTTATTTATTTATGCATACAAGCTTGGGTACAGGCCAGAGGCGTGGGGTGGCGAGAGGGTTCACCAGAGACAGAGTGGGGAGCAGCACAGGCAGATGGACGGAAATACACTGCTGAGGGGAGCAGTGGGCGAGGCAGGAGAGGTCTGCTGCACCATGTGGGAATCTCCGCGGCCGGTCTTCGAACTCACGTCGCTGCTGCTGACAGCTCCACAGCGCAGCGCTTAACCGCTGCACCACCAGAGAGGCCCTAAATGTTATTTTTTAAATGCCTTCAACACTTAACAGGTTGTAGAAGGAAAAAGTGATCTACTCTCCAGTTTTCCCAGGTGCTGTTGACAAGGGATTGGAGAGAGGAGTTCTGGGGAGAAAAGATGGAAACACACACACATGGCAGGGATCTGGAGTCTCCTCTCCTCTGGCTCTATGACTCCTAGCAGAGTCTCTCACACCCAGGACTTCCTTCCTACAGGACAATCAACTCTGCCCACCTCAGACCTGGCCCAGTCTTGGCCACCAGTATCCAGAACAGCGCAGTATCGCCCCCATGTGGCCCCAGGGCTGAGCACAGAAGACCAGAGCTGCCCTTTCTCCTGCTCAGCCAGGCCCTCCCCAGGGGTCCCTGGGCTCCCAGCAGCAGGACAAGGAACTTCACACAAGGGGGCGCTCAAGTCCTGTGTCAGTTTAAGTATCCTTAAAGTTCCTCCTTAGTGAGTGACTGAGGATAGAACAAGGTCCCTAGGAAAACAACTGTTTCCCAGGTTCTGGGCAGGTTCCCCAAATATACAAGTTCCCTCAGTCTCTTGAGATGGAAACTTGGATTCTTAAGTCCCTGTAATTTGTTTCTACTTCTGCTCCCAGGGATGAAAGCACCTCCTCCTGGGAATCAACCCTAAATTCTCCATGTATAGGGTGAGGGGAGTACCTAGGAGAGCCCCCAGGGCACTGGCTAGGAAGATGGGGAGACATCTGGAAAGTGAGCAGAGAATGGAAATGGGGACTTTAATGACTGGGGATCAAAAGAAAGGGTAGAACCAGAGAGGCCCAGGCAGGAGGGGTCAGCATAGGGGACACTGTGAGGGGAAAGTCTGTGTGGATGACACGGGGCTCTGGCTGGGGCTGGGAGAGTCTGTTTCACCTGGTGGATTGCAGAGGGGTTGGCGCTGTGACTGCCCAGGAAACTACTTACCTTTGGGTCTTTCCT
>PVIJ01015007.1:0-38246 GCA_004024925.1 Scalopus aquaticus
TTCAATCTAGAACTTTGCATGTTTTAGTTCTGAAAAGTTTTCTTAATCCGTTTCTTTTTCAATATCCTTCCTTCTGTTTTCTTTTCCATTCTGTAACATCTATTAATTAAGCCTGATGGATCATTTGCTTTTCAGTTCTTTTCTCCTATTTTTACTGTCTATCATTTTGCTATACTTTTCCTGGATGATTTCCTCACTTTATCTTCCAATTACGCTATCAAAATTTTTATTTATGCAGTCTTGTTTTTACTTTCCAAGAGCTCTTTTTTGGCTCTCTGAATATTTTTTAATAATTCTGTCCTTGCTATAAAAATATAATATCTTTTATCTCTCTAAAAATAATTCCTGTAGTTTTACTTTTTTAGCTTTCTTTTTTTTTCTCCTTGCATTTTTTCGCATTCCTTCATGTTCCTTTTGTTCTTATTAACACTTTGGATTCTGCTTTTTATATTAGGCTTTTCTGAAAAGGATGGTATTCTAGACTCTCTTTCATACTTTAAGAACAAGGCACTAAAAGGTTGATTTTGTGCTGGAAGTAACAGATTTCTTTTTTTTTTTAAGATTTATTTATTTATACATACAAGCTGGGGTACAGGCGAGAGGTGTGGAGTGGCAAGAGGGTTCACTAGAGACAGAGTGGGGAGCAGAACAGGCAGATCAGGAATACACTGCTGAGGGGAGCAGCGGGCGAGGCAGGAGAGGTCTGCCGCACCATGTGGGATTCTCCCCGGCTGGGCAGCGAACTGCCGACAGCTCCACAGTGCAGCACTTAACCACTGTGCCACCAGGGAGGCCCCTTAGAAGTAACAGATTTCACTGTAGAATGATTTAAGAGCTCCCTAATTGATGTTTGTCGATCTTTCCTCTTGGCTTATTCTGCCCTCTACTCTTGTTTGGCTGGTATTAGCCTAGCCGGAGACATGCTTTAGAAGCTAACTGTGGAAGAAGTCTGAAGATCTCTCTATGCACACTTTTATTTATTCCATCAGAGTATGATTCAATAGTACAAATTAGCTCATACATAGTTAGCACATAGAAAAATTGTCAGTACAATGCAGAAGCCACATTATTTCATATGCAATATTTTGTTACCATCACCACCCAATTATTTCTGTGATTTCCTATCAGTCTTAACAGGCCACAGCCGAAAAAGTTACCTGCCTTCAGTCACCTAAAGTGAATTCCCTGAGTATCAATTACGATTTATATTAATGCTTTGAATATGTTTTGAGTTCTCTGACCCAATCCTTTTTCCCCCATGTGGTCCTGTTATTTTCAGTGTAAAAGTTTAAGAACTGCATTTTTAGGAATCCTATCCATATTGTATCGTATGGTAGATTATTTGCATAACTGGCCACAATTATTCATCTCTCTGACTCTAAACACCTTTCCAGCAAATGTGACTTGTGGCTCTGTCCATCAAGAGATGGAATCTATATCCTCTCCCCTTGAGGCTGAGCTGGTCTTGTCACTTGACTTTGCCCAGTTGAATGCATAAAAGAGACAATGAGTCATTTCCAAGAAAGCTCTTAATAATCTTACTTTGACTTGCTGTCCAGCAACCCTGGCAGACCAAGGTGAGAAGCATAGACTTAGCCTGCTGGAGGATGAAAGACCATTTGGACCAGAAATGAGTCCATCTAGAATTTCCTCATATCCAGAGATATGAGGCAGTGATAGGGAGGGTCTCCTTGCTATGCCTGCTTTTGATACATATCTTTAAGCCAATTTTCCTATTTCTGACCATATCGCACCAGTTTTATACTTCTTGTGGACTCAGATTACTTTCTGGGCTCTGCAGCTACATTATTGCTCTGAGGGTTTCCTACTCCCAGCTGAGGTTTCTGTTTCCTCAAGTCAGCGCAGTAACCACTTGCATTCTTTTCCGGCTTTCTCTTCAGATCATACAAATCTTTCGCCTTTTCTGGCTTTCAAAGTGATGTCCTCTCCCACACTCTTCATACTTGTTTTTAGCACCTTATTTCCTAACTGCAAAGTTAAGTAGCGCCTGAAGAGAAAGCACAAATAATCGTGTATGTTTCATCTGCCAAAATTAATAAGAACTCCCCTCACTTTCTTTTGCAGACAAGGAAATTGAAACCTAGAGCAGCCAAGGGGTTTACCCAAAGCTACCCAGGTAGCTAATGGGAAATCTGGCTCTGTTCAGTACACCAGTATAAAATCTCTGGCGCCAATACAAATCTCTTTTCTCTCTTCCATGTTTCCTCCATGCTTGTTAGGAAATCCATGCAGTGGGATTATATGTTACTCCTAGTTAATATTATTGCAGGTTTCTCCCATACAAGATTCTCCAATTGTCTATTTCAGTCTTGACAAATAATGTGATAAGCCAAATCAGTAAGCATTCTAACTTATGCAATAAAATTTATTTTAGATTGTAAAATATACTTTAAATTGTATATATGATCTCTCCTCATGTGTCAAACATTATTCACATAAAATTGCGAATTTTTTAATTCTCAGAAATTATATGTAAACATTCAGACAGAAATTAGAAACTAGTCAGTAGATGTTTGAAACTCTTACTACATAAGGAACTGTCTAAAGTGAAACAAAATCATAAGATACATGCAGTGAACAGGTAAATAACTCTTGTGCCGAAAAGAATGAATTAGCTAAAACAGGGTATTCTAGAACAACACTACAAGTGTTGTTTTTATTATTGCTGAAGTAACACTGTATCATAACAGTCCATAAGTTTCAGGTGTGTCTCAGCAAGAACCAACAATACTGACATTTTTTCTGCAGTCTCATGACTCAAAGCTTAGTTATAGGTCTCTAGCTTCTGCCTATATTCAGATGCTCGGGTCTTCCCCCCCTTTTTTTAAGATTTATTTATGCATAGAAGAACTAGGGGTGCAGGCCAGAGCTGGGGGGAGAAATTGAGAGAATTCACCATAGACAGAGTGGGGGGAAGAAAGGGCAGATCTATTGAAATACACTGCTGAGGGGAGCAGAAGGTGAGACAGGAGAGGTCTGCTGTGCCATGTGTGGGTTAGCTCCCTGGCTGGGGATCGAACTCAGGCTGCAGCAGTCATAGCATGATAGCACTGAGACTTAACCTCTATGCCACCAGGGAGGCCCCAGATGCTCGGGTCTTTTATACAAAGCCTTGTGAGCCACCATAATCCTCCCCTGTCCTCTTGCAGAGGCTTTGCTCATCTCTGCCATGTGACTCCCTGGGCATCTGACCAACATGGGGCCCGAGGAACAAACAGAACATCCCAGGTCTCCAGACCCCAGGAGTAGAAGGCAATCTGTCCAGATCAGCAAAAGACATCTCCTGTCCAGCTTTTTCACCACTTGTGCTCTGTCTGGATCAATGAATCCCAGAAACAATCTAGCGAGATCATTGAACAATTCCATAAACACTCTGCTCAGAGTGTCCCTACCCTGTTATAAAACGGACCAATCCCTGCCTGGCTCACTGGATCCAAACCACTCAGTACTTGCTTCAGGGTCTATCACTGATTGCCCGCCTCCCAGCAGCCACCCTTAACTTTCCTTGGTTCTAAACACAGACTCCTGACGATTGGTAGGATGTGCCTAGTTCTCAGCAGGACCCTTGCTGGGAATTTTCTGCTATTTGTTCTTCACCCTTCCTCACAGTAAGAAGGCTCAGTTAACCCAGCAGAGCAGGCATCCTGGAGTCATGGGAAGTGCAACTATAGCTGCTAATCTTTATTGAGATCTTGCTTCTTCCATGTGCTCTGCTGAGCACTTTATTAGCATCATCAGAAATCACCCCAAGACAATTTTTAGAGAGATGGAAAATGAGGCTTTGGAAATTCTAAAATGCTCCAGTTTCCAGGCTAGTAAGTGTAAGGACAAACCTAGTTCTGCCAGGTTCCAATCCATATTCTTAACCATTATGTTTTGATACCTATTGTAGCAGCAGAGGAAGGCAAAGAAGCTTCCATTTTCTACAGTGGCAGATTCAGAAGCAAGGCAATTTTAGTATGCATGATGTAAGTACTATGGATAGTGGTCCTCAGATGGGTTTGTGGTTCGAAGGGTTATTCAGCAAGGTACTCTGGAAATTAGGCAACTGAGAAGTGGCCAAGGCCTGAACTAAAAGCAGACAGAGGCAGAAATGAGAGAATGGAAGTTATCTCAAAGAATATTCAATAGAATTTGAGATCAAACTACATTATGTACTACAGAAAAAGAAAGAATAAAATTGTTGAGTCAAAAATGACACCCAAATTGGAAAAGTGATTGATTTAGAATATGTTGAGGCCACTAATATAAACAGAGCAGTTTGGGGATGTTGATAGATTTGGTAATGGACATGTTAGATTGGAACTTCTACACATAACATTTTGGAATGTTAACATAGCCTGTGTTTGTCTAAAAGTAAACACTGGAAATATTGGTCAGTAGTCAATGATTAAGTAAAGTTGCAAGAATCTATTGCAGGCACTGCTAGAAATAAAATTTGAACACAATCTAGACGGTGTACTGAGAGAGACAACTTTGTCATAATGTAAAACAGAAAGGGATTAAGAACTACAATAGAGATATAACCAAGGTGCTATGGGACTTCAGAGATGCAGGAGACTAACTACTCCTGGGGAAACTGGAGAAAGTCTTATGGGAAAATGGCAAATATCTGAGATGAATGGAATGTCTAAGGTGGGAAGAATATTCCCAGTGAAGTACGCTAAGTCAGCAGGTTCAGGGAACAGGAATAGCAATTAGTCCCGGAGACTAGAGCAAAAGAGTAGATGGGGGAGGAAAGAATGGTAAATACCAGGCTAGAGAAGTGGGTCGGAGCCAGATAATAGAGGGCCTTAAAGTCTGTACAAGCAGCTTGGACTTTGTTCTGTAGAGAATGGAAGTCATCAAAAGCTTTAGAGCAAGGAGTGACAGGGCCACATGTGAATCATATGCTAATCTTTTATTTCCATAAATGAATGCTTGATTTGCATAAAATAAATGAAATTCTGCTTTATGTCTCTCCCTAGTCACTCTACTTTCCTTAGCAAATCTTACCCTTGGGTTAATATTCCTAAATTCTTTTACATGTTTTATATTACATACAGTACTTGGTAATTAACCTTATAGCTAACCCGAAATCCTTTTTTCTTCTTTCCTTTGTGGCTAAAACTGAAAATATCACCCATTTTAAACAGAGATGCCAACAAAGGAATTCTTCCTCTTTTATCTTACTACTGAAGTCTATTTCTAATAGATCCTCCACTAGTTTGACCCAGATTCCATTTGTAGCGCGATGCAACAAAAGGAGGACTTGCTCTCAATGCTTCAAGCAATGCTTTCTTTTGGCAAAACCCTATAGCATCTTTGGGTATCTTTTTCAAAGGACTCATGACTTCAGAAAAAAAGGATCTGAAGAAGTCAAATGCTTCATTTCCACCATACAAACAGGTTTCCTGCTTTAAAGATTGAAAAGCCACAGATGTGATAGTATCATTTAAAAACACAGTCCAGTCTCTTTAAACCTGTCCAATGAGAAGCAGGAGAAAATTGTGGCACCAGATCTCTGAATTTTCTCTTCAAAGTGATGATGATAGAAACAGTTTCACCAGAAAACAGAGTTGCAATTCATGAAAGTCTCAGCAATTTTTAAGTTAAAACCCTTCTTTCTGTAATATAAAACCTATTCCACGTAGTCCTCAACAAAACGTGAAGAACAGAACTTCCCCTTCAGTCCCACTACCTTTCAAATTATAATCCTTTTTAAATTCCTGAAGACTGTTACACTTGGATATTTGTCCTATAATTAAAGAAAATCAGTCACAAAATATTTTTCTTCTCTTACAGAGACCAAACCATACCCCAGACAAGAAAGGACCATAGATCACTGGCTCCCACTTGTTCTTTTCCGCACTCCATCCTACCCTCAACTGCATGCCCCTCTTTAGTCCCTCGGAACAAGTTAACTGATGCGCCTGCACGGAGCATGAACGGAGCGGTCAGGGAGCAGCCTCAGAGGATTGGGGACTCAGGGGGAAAGGAGAACTCACAACCCTTCTATTCAGCTATTGCTTGGAAATGAGGTCCAATACTCTGGTCTTCCTATATCTTCAAGAGTAGTGGAAATTCAGGAACACACTTATCTTACAAACATTCAAAACTAAAAATTTTAAATGTTCACAGAACACTATGTGGACCAAAGAAACCACTGCACTAGACTGAGATCCAGCCCCCACGAGCAGTACAGAATCTAGCGCCATCTTTTCTGTATCTTTTTCAGGGTTATTGTTCCTGGACTTGGTGACATAATAATCAAAGGAAGCGAAACCATCAACAGACAGGTGTTCAGTTCTCATATTCTACTGCCCTTTCTTTCAGCTGCCTTTCATTCCCTCCCTTCTTTGTAAGTTCTAGCTTCTTCCTTTCCTGCACCCCATTCCAAAGCTCCTCCCTGCCCATTCATTCTTTTTCTATCAATGGGTAACACACTCCCTTGCCATCAGCAAAAGGATCACTAAGAAAAACCTCAGGAGGTCTTACTAGTTCCACATACCTGAAATAATCTCTTAGCTGTGTCTCCTGGGATCCCCAGAAAAAAAACTGCTTGTTAGCTTAAAAAAAAAAAAAGAAAAAGAAAAATCTACATTAAGTCGTATCCTATCAATCAAAAAGTTTCCCGCTGGAAGTGAAATTATGCAGCTTCCAAGACCGAGTTAGCCTGTGTCATGCACCCTTGTGTGTCCCTCCCGAGCCAGGCATCTCCACCGCAGAGCGCGCTCCCAAAGACAGGCCGGCCTGCTCTGGTATTTGACCCTCCACAATTCTGTTGCCCAGTCATAACCAGACAAGGTTTTATATATGACCATAGTAAAAACATGCACAAAATCAGGTGTATAAGAGCAGTGACTAACTCAGATTCCCCAGAATGAAGAATAAACACCAACCCCAAGTCAGTGGCTGAAAGGCATGTTCTGTGTTTTGGTTTATGTGTTCTTATGAAAGACTGGATTGATTAATTCGCCTTAAGGACCTGTGCTCTCCAACCCCAACCTGTATCAGATCACACCTGCTTTCACAGTCATTTTCTCTCTGGCTGTAAGATCTTCCTTTCAAGCCCCTGCAGGCTCTAGGTCCCTCACATTCAGTGAACTGTCTCAACTCCCCAGTAAATTTTCCCTGACTCCCACTCTTTAAGGTGGTCTGATCAAAGGGTCCTTTATTTTTACCTAACACTGCATTATTCTCAAGTTTTGCATGTTCACCTCTATAATGACAGTTCCTGTCCATCTTGCTTGGTTTCTACTCTTGACCTGCTTTAGAAAAGTATCAATTTTATTCAATCTCTCCAGTCCTCTTCATCCACCAGGGCCCACCACACTTCCTAAGCAGAGCCCTTGCCCCACTTTCTACTATTCCCCCTGACATGCCATGATCAAACACAATGCCAACAGGAATCGGAAAACAGATGTAGGGGTTCCTCTGTCCCACAGGCTGCAGTCCAAAGATGCACTCACTCTCTTGGTTTCATTTTTGCTTCTTAATGGCTTATTACCTACCCTATTATTGCCTCCTGAAAGAAGGAGCTTATTTTAGATAACAGATTGGCCACTTCCATTGTGAATGTCTTTCTTTCTTAGTCCAGCTACTAACTCACCATTCCTTTTTCCATTTAGAGAGTAACATGTCCTAACAGTAATATCAATATCATGGAAGAAACTACAGAAGTTCTCCAGACTTTTACTTGGTTTTCTTCTCTTCATTTCAATATCCAGCCTGGTCTCTATTCTAAGACAGTGTTTGGCCATTCTAGGATATTTCCTAGCAGGGGTACAGAGACTTCACAGACACAGAGCTTACTGCCTGCCTCTCTCACGGGGGCCAGCCAGATATGCTGCATCCTTTCCTTTAGCTGGTCGTCAGGCAGAACTAGAGCTCTGGAGTTGATCCATTGTGGTTGGATCCTGATGTTGCCGCTGCGATTCTGTGTAGCCTGGATGAGTTTACTTGTTCAATTTCAGTTCAATCATTCTAAGATGGGTATGATCATAACTGCTGCGTAAGGATTGTCATGAGAATTAAAGAAATGGTGTGTGTAAGTGAAACATTTAACACAGAGAATGGCAAAATTGTTTGCTAATGCCAATTTTTTTAACTTTTTTTAAGATTATTTATTTATGCATACAAGCTGGGGTGCAGGCCAGAGGTGTGGGGCGGTGAGAGGGTTCACCAGAGACAGAGTGGGGAGCCAAACAGGCAGATCAACCGAAATACACTGCAGAGCAGAGGGCAAGGAGAAGAAATCTGCTGCGCCATGTGGGACTCTCCCCAGCCAGACATGGAACTCACTCTGCAGTTGCTGACAGCTCCACAGTGCTGCAATTAACCCGTTGCACCAACAGGGAGGCCCTAATCCCAATTTTTATTGTTATTTTCGCCACCTTTCAGGATCAGAACACTCTTAGAGCGCATCTCTCGGTACTGGATGATACCATCAGCAGAGCAGTGGCTCAGCTACTGTGCATAGTGATGCTTCCAACTGCAAAAGCTCTGTTTTTTCTCCTCTTTCCATAAAGTCAAGACATCTTTATGGGTTCATCTACAACACACAGGAATCTATTCCTCCTCTTAACAACTTTGTTTACAAGTCAACTGAACTAGTCGAAAGCTGCTTTCAGGCATACTTTAGAAGTTAAGAGTTAGGAATAACAGCCATACAGTCTATTCCCAGCCCTTTAACCATCAGTGAGGGGGCCCACAACCCTCGCTCACAGAAGGTAGGCTAGCACAGGCTGGGGCCTGGGAGCTATGGTTAGCTTCACACTGAATCAATTCTTGTACTCACCATGCCCTTCCAAGTGCATACACTGGGCTGGGAACTGGCTAGCGTGCACCTCACCTCGTTGTATTTTCCTCTCTCTAACCCATAACTACATTAAGAAATAGGTGAGTCAGGTTTTATTTGGCAGGGTTTGTTGAATTTTTTAAAATTCTGTACATTTTTTTAGAGATTGATTTATTTATGCATACAAAAGCTGGGGTGTGGGCCAGAGGTATGGGGTAGTGAGAGGATTCACCAGAGATGGAGTGTGGAGCTGAACGGGCAGATTGACTGAAGTACACTGCTGAGGGGAGCAGCGGACAAGGCAAGAAAGGTCTGCTGGGCCATATGGGAAGCTCCCTGGCCAGGAATCGAACTCATGCTGCAGTGGCTGCCAATAGCTTGATAGTGCTGAGACTTAACCCATCACGCCACCAGGGAGGCCTCAAAATTCTGTATATTTTTAAATTTTATTTGTTTTTATAAAGTTCCGTACACTAAAACAAATAAACAGAAAAATCACTATAAACTACTGCTAGCAGTTATTATTGGTGGATATCATTTGTACAAAATTATTAAAGCTATACGTTAGAGAATTCTCCAGAGTAAACAATTACAGTTTCTAAGATATAATTAAACCATTTTATCAATATGAAATATAAACTTTAGCTAGTAGTTAACCATAAAATAAAAGAATTTTTTAACTTTTAAACAGTGGCCAGATCTATCTATATCTACCTATCTATAAATAGATCAGAGTGTATAATGAAAAACTTCACTCCCCACCCATCCACAGATCTGTTTACACATGTATCAAATCTTCACTGAGAGAAACTGAAGGAGATTCTCAGAGCAATCTCACAGGAGAGAGAGAGACACATGTGCAAAATATACAAAGGATGGAAGGAAAGTCGCAAGCAAAAGCCCAAAGAAGACAAACTCACTGCAGAGAACTGGGCCCCTAGGGTGGTGGTAGAAAGATGCCTGTTAAAACTCTCCATCTCTGCAGTTTGGCTAAGATGAGATTCTGGGGATTGGAGATAGTCACTGAGATAGCGCCTCCATGAGACACAGGTCAGGAACCCCTAGACACAGCTTCTGTGCCCAAAGGGAAAGTTATATCCAATTCCAGATTTTCCTTCCCTTTCTCCTGTCAGATAAGCTCCAAACTCCCGTTGCCAGCCTCTGCTAATTCTCGTGTAGATGCCTAACTCCAAACACATATTTGATTCTCAGATTTTACCTGAGTTGCAGGTGCACCCGCCTGCAAAATTTCCTCCCTGGGCTGCCAGCATGTCCTGTCCACCCTCAGAGACTCAGTCCAGAGATCCTCTTCCCTGGCCTCCCGGGGATCTTCTCCCTCTACCTTCACATCACCCTGTGCCCCTTCTCTGATATGCCACCACATTGTACTCCTGTCGTGTGAGTATCTGGGAGTGGGGTTCAAAATATGTAACAACTGCAGCAGCACCGCAGTGCCCTCACAGGGGCCGCCAGCTGCGGGGAGCACAGGCTCTGCTGTCAACCCAGAGACCGCGTGTCTGCCTGGCGGGAGGTGACTTCCCACCGGCAGGCAGCAACCCTTTTAAAAATAGGGGCTGTGCTTTATTCGTCGATGTATCACACATACACAGGAGATGTTTAATAAAGGCGGGTGGAATCAGTAAATCTAAGGTTGCCTGAAAAAGGCAAAATGATAAGGAGCTTGTGATGCACAGAAGAGCACTGTTCAAGTCCCCTCCCTCCTCCCACATCCGGCCATACCGATGCCGTGCTCTGATTTTGTACACCTGCGTGATGACAACCTAGACAAATGCAAAAAAATTTATATTCTGGGTTTCCAGAAGTTAATAATAAAGGTCCCCCTAGGTTTAATTCCAGCCAGTTATAAAACCTGTTCCCTACAGGAAGAGCCCAAGATTTGTAAACTCACCTTCCTACAGCACTCACAATTCTTACTACTTTTTGAAAACCATAACCAGTCCAACAGTTGATATTTTCAAAAAGGTTGTTGAATTATGATAGGTCTCTCTTGGATTATTAGAGGTTAATTAAAAGAGCTGAAGCTTATTTTAAGATTATATAATTGATAAAACTTTCTCTTGGCACATCAAAATTAAAACAGAGGCTAGAAGGTCTTCTGCAGAATTATACATCAGCCTCCATCTCCAGGCATCAACGATGCCGTGCAGACTCAGGACCAAACAACTCTCTGTGGAAAGGCCACTCTAAGGAGAACACTCTAGGAAATCTACACTCTAAATGCTACACTTGGCTCCATGAGGGCTTCTCCACTGGCATGTCCAGTGGCATGGGGCTGTTTTGTATCCCAGACTAGACATTCACAATTGAGTGCTGAATGTGCTGTATTTGTAATTTAATCAAAACTTGGTTGTGCTACATGAAAAGGAAACACAAAACCATTCAAGGTGAAGACTTAATGATAAGTTCGTTCATTCTATTGAAAGAGGAATTGCTTTTGCACTAATAGGAAAAATTAAGGGAAAGGATAATCCTAGTGGGGAAAGAAATAATTTCCAGATTTTTGTACTCATGTATTCTACCATGGCTGACTGCCAGCAGGAAGGTTTATAGGGGAAAGCACTTCATAAATGCAGAGACAAGCAATTCTGTCTCAAGCTGTGGACAAAGAAGAGGGCTGGACACTCACAGCTTGATTTTATCATGACTCTCCAGAAGGCTTATGGACTTGGGCAGAGGTTATTTCTCCTGGCCTAGAACTGGCCTGAACTGCTGCTGTTCAGGTCTGTGAGACTGCAGTACCTTTTGAAAATGACCATTAATTAATAAACTATTTGACCACAATGAAGACGATTTTGGAAAACTCAGATGTGGGCATGGAAATTTGCTTTGCTTTGGAGGAACTAACAGAGGAGATTATATCCTGTGTACCTAACACATACGGGAGCAAAGAACGAACTCTCTTAATTTTTGTTTCTCTACAGCATATGACTAATATCTTCCATTTTATCAAGAAACACATTTCACCAGGTTGTCCATTTTTCTATATTAAAAAATAAAATGCAAGCAAACTATTACCATGAAATTATTGGGGTTTTAAGTTTTAGGGTTTTCCTTTTCAAAGAAAGCTAATACTTAAACAACTGCAAAGACGTTTAATGTTATAATACAGTAGATGAATCTTAAAGAACAAAAGATTTTAAAGATAAATTCAAAAACATCATTTTAAAATTTATCTTATTACTTAAATGTATTGGTTCTTATATAATTCAGGATTCGTTACATAATGTTTGTATAATCTGCTTTTGAGCTGATCAGTCATGCAAGATAGTCATTCAACCTCTATGCAACATCGACCCAACAAAACTAGGTCTAGGCATAGTAAGTGCATAATAAAATTTGGGTGTTAGAAATTTACATCAGGAAAGAAAGTCTGTAGTGGTTTACTTTATTGATCTCTTTATTGCTTTTACTTGACCTCTATATAATAGAAGTCTATTAAATATCCCTAAATTTTTGACCTGGCACAAATGCATTATAATTACAGCTGTCAGACTATCACTGTCCATTCATTATTTTCAGTCATTAAAATAGTTTCTGTCATGAAGATGTCCCGTGGAATTAGAGATCTAATGGGAAGGAAAATCTTGAAAAAGTGAAGTCTGCAGAGTCAGACTGCTTATAAGAACAACTGAAGAATAAAAAGTTAAAACTAGTGTGGAGAAAATGGACCTAGAGGGTAACTGAGGAGGGAGAGGCCCATCCATCAGGGATGGGGACAGTGTTCCCCATCCCTAGTGCCAGCTTTCTTTCATCTTGCTTTTATAGCCCCTGTTGCATCATCAGAGTTATCTAGACACTGCACCAAAACAGGCTGGCAGCCGTGTGTGGGTTGCCTAATTACAGTAACTTGAGATTTGGCCACTTGGGAGCCAGTTTTCTCTTGATGAGGGAAGGCCTACTAATGATTTGTATAATCATCACTATCATTATTAATACCTCAAAGGCAACCCCACCCAGAAATATTGGAGCTGGCAGGGCAGGACATGGGTGGGTCAGTGCTTGCCTATAAATGCCCGTCATCACAGCACACACTGTGCCCCGTGAAGGCAGTTCTGCAGGGTTCCGGCCTGCCCATCTTCTCTCTTGCACACCACAGTCTGGTGTCTGCTCTCTAGATCTAACGCCTGCTCATCTATCTCGAAGACTCTGGTGAGCACCATGACTGATGACGAGCTGTCTGCCTTGGTGGTTGATAATGGGTCAGGGATGTGCAAGGCAGGATTTGGGGGTGACGATGCCCCCCGCGCCGTGTTCCCCTCCATGGTGGGGCGTCCCCGGCACCAGGGCGTCATGGTAGGCATGGGCCAGAAGGATTGCTATGTGGGGGATGAGGCCCAGAGCAAGAGAGGCATCCTGACCCTGAAGTATCCCATTGAGCATGGAGTGGTCACCAACTGGGACGATATGGAAAAGATCTGGCACCACACTTTCTACAATGAGCTGCGAGTGGCACCAGATGAGCATCCCATCCTCCTCACAGAGGCACCCCTGAACCCCAAGATCAACCGGGAAAAGATGACTCAGATCATGTTTGAGGCCTTCAACACACCTGCCATGTATGTTGCTATCCAGGCTGTGCTGTCCCTCTATGCCTCAGGCCGGACCACAGGCATTGTGATGGATTCTGGGGACGGTGTCACTCACACCGTGCCCATCTATGAAGGGTATGCCCTGCCACATGCCATTCTGCGGCTGGATCTGGCTGGCAGAGATCTTACTGATTACCTTATGAAGATCCTGACAGAACGAGGCTACAACTTCACCACAACGGCTGAACGGGAGATAGTTCGAGACGTCAAAGAGAAGCTGTGCTATGTCGCCCTGGACTTCGAGCAAGAGATGGTCAACGCAGCAGCCTCCTCCTCGCTGGAACGAAGCTACGAGCTCCCGGATGGGCAGGTAATCACAATCGGGAATGAACGCTTCCGCTGCCCTGAGGCCATCTTCCAGCCTTCCTTTCTGGGCATCGAGTCCAGTGGCATCCACGAGACGACCTTCAACTCCATCATGAAGTGCGACGTGGATATTCGCAAGGACCTCTATGCCAACACCGTGCTGTCTGGAGGCAGCACTATGTATCCTGGCATCGCTGACCGGATGCAGAAAGAAATTGTCATCCTAGCACCCAGCACTATGAAAATCAAGATCATCGCTCCCCCAGAGCGGAAGTATTCGGTTTGGATCGGGGGCTCCATTCTGGCCAGCCTGTCCACATTCCAGCAGATGTGGATCAGTAAGCAGGAATACGACGAGGCGGGTCCTCCCATCGTGCACCGAAAATGTTTCTGAATGGGCTTCTGTGCTAAAGGATTTACTTTCCCTCTCCCTAGGTCACAGTGATGGTGCTTTTCTCCGCTGTCCACCGAGACAAGGTAAATAGACTATTGCTGGTGTGTAAACCCACAATGTCCTCACCATGCGAGCATTGTGGACCCTGCCCTTCTAGCCACGTCTTGACTTCTATCAACTAAAGGGGAATTCTGACACCATGTTCTATTTTCTTCACCTCTATTGGGCTCAGAGAAACAAAGACCTGCTTAATTGAAAATAAGTGGCAATGAGAAACATTCTCTGAGAATGGATGACTAGAATTTCTAGGCTTTAAAAACTTTTCACAATACTAGGTTGTGAGACCCTGTGAAAAATGTGTATGTATTTAGCAAACAGGTCTTATTAGTTTGTATTTTTGTTTTGTTTTACTTCTTTGTATTGAGATAATGAATTATATGTGTCAATAACATCCATACACATAAGCACCAGGGAAATACTATATGTTAAAATAAATTAATAAATCTGGCCCTCTGCACAGCTAATATGAACTTCTTAACTTCCCAAAACTCATCATTTTAGAAGTTCCATATCTTTTATCCTTTATGAAATAAGCATATTGAAAGAGCCAGCATTCCTTTAATGGTGTTTATAAATCAACTAAGTGTCCAGCGCAAAGTGGAGTTCTGCTGGGCAAACACATATTTTAATATCTTACTTACTGAACTTTATTTACTGATAAAATAGTATAACTACATATAATGCCTAACTTTTAAAATAGAGAGATTATACTATCAAATTAATGTCATTATGCTACTGTTTAACAAGGATAATTTCTATTTCTTAGCATAGTAAGTCTTGAATAATTTCAGTAGGCTATGATTTTGGGGTATTTTTCTTATCAAGGATTTCACTGTGGGAAAATATAACTGCAGGATCTTTGCAAATTATGAATTCTATTAAGAATTTAGAAAAATTCTACTTTATTATGTCCAATATTTTCTAGCAATATTTCCTGATGGAGATTATCTCTAAGATACCAACATCATAGAAAATGTCAGCGTATTTTCCCATAATGTTTAATTTTTGTAATTAATCCAATAGTGATTTTTGTACAGTTTTAAGTATTGGCACATTTACTTCGATCTATTTTGTGATTTCTGATTATCTGTATATCAAAGTTATTTGTATTTTTCAGGGGTTTTATTTCCTGAAAATTTGAAATATTTTTTGGAATTGCTTACCAAGGCATTATCAGATTTTTAGGAAGGAGGAATCTCTTCCTTTTTCCTTTTACTTATACTCGTGTTCTAAATCTCTAAATTGGAATTTTGAGGATTTTATTACATTAAAGCTTTAAAAAAATTGATTAATCATTTATCTAACAATACAATTTTTAAATTGTATTGTATTTAAATGCATTTATCCAAAATTAATCTCCAAAGGTACTTTATTTTTTAAGATTTGAGTTTCCTTTCTCCTTAAATTGATTTTAAATAAATTCAAATTGCTTCATACATGTATTTCCTGTCATCTCCTCTTTATCATTCACAATGAAATAGAGAGGATCCCTTTTAATTTGTGTGACCTATTCATCCATATTTTTAATTTTGTATGTGATGCATTTAACTACATAAACATTTTTAAAGAAATGTGACTAGTCAGATATGATTATAAATGCCTTGTAACCTCAACTTAAAAGTTGGCTTTTAGGGAATAAATAGGTCTTCAGGTAATTAGTAGGCAATAAAAATAGTACCTTGGATTTATATGCTACAGAACTTTCCATTTGCAGAGGAGTTCTCACAAACACTCTGACCTACATTCTCAATTACCAGAAAAACACATCTCCACACCCACAAAAAAATTATGGGGCAAGCAAGGTGAACTTCCAAGAGATGGGAACTATTGAACCCTAGACCATGAAATGAAAATATGAATTTCATAATGCAATCAGAAATTTAAACCTAAGGCCTTTTGATAGTCTGTTCATCAACATTGACTGACAGAAGAATTTAATGAAGAAACAGTCTATCACATAATTTTAGATTTTGTTAAATCAGTGTCATCTATTTAGGACACACAATTGATTTATTACTTATCAGTGATTTACCAGTCTGGCTCATCAACCAAATCATTTAAATAAATGTACATAAATACAGATACCCTGGGCTCAGAAATTCTGGTTCAGTACGTCTAGTATGAAAATTAAGAGCCCAAATGTGCAGCTCACTCTTGGAAGCACTGCTCTTAACTGTCAGAAGCTAAGACACATAACAGACTCCAAAGATAGGACAGGGCTGGACATCTGCCTTATCCATCTTTCTCCTAAAATGAACAGCACTGAAGTAGCCTCCACAGATGATTTTTATACTGTTAGTGATGATTTCCATTCTCTCTCAGTGATCCACACTAAATAGAAACCTAGGACTGAGGGGGCCTCTCTGGTGGTACAAGGAGTAAAGTCTCAGCACTATGAAGCTATCCAGAGCCACTACAGGATGAGTTCGATCCCCAGCAGGGGAGATTCCCAATTGGTGCAGCAGACCTCTCCTGTCTCGCCCGCTGCTCCCCTCAGCAGTGTACTTCAGTAGATCTGCCTGTTCTGCTCCCCACTCTGTCTCTGGAGAATCCTCTCACACACACACACCCCCATACCTCTGACTTATACCCTAGCTCTTTTATGCATAAATAAATAAATCTTTAAGAAAAAAAAAGAAAAGAAAAAGAAACCTAGGGCTGGGGCTGCATCACAATCCTGTTATTTTCTAAGCACAGGTAACATTTCTCTGAAAGCATACATTGGTCTGAAGCCAATACTTACACACTCCTTCCTTAACTTGCAATGTGCTTATTTTCCAATAGTGAGATAAAGCAGTTCTGTGATAAAGTTTCTGCCTCATATTCATAATTCTGCAATAAAGAAGGGCATAGAATCAATATTGTATTTTCCAAATAATCAAGGAATAATCCTTTGAAGTGATGAGGACCTCACCACATTTATTCACTCATAACCCCTTCCAGCTCCATCCATATTGTTGTAAATGGCAAGAGTTCATATTTTTTTATAGCTAATGGTATTCAGTGGTACAAATATACCGTATCTTCCTAAACTATTCATTTG
This sequence comes from Scalopus aquaticus, assembly GCA_004024925.1. Lineage (NCBI taxonomy): Eukaryota > Metazoa > Chordata > Mammalia > Eulipotyphla > Talpidae > Scalopus > Scalopus aquaticus. Next base: position 17,214 of record PVIJ01015007.1, read on the forward strand.
TCCTTGGGCATTTTCGATAACTGGCTACTGTAAATAGTGCTGCATCATCTGTGTTACACTCTGTTCTCAGCTCCTTGTCTGCTAGTGTTTGCCTTTTTGATTGATGTTGTCTTTCCTCTAAGACATATTTCTCTTTTTCCTTTCTTTCTCTCGTCACTTTCCTCTTTCATCTACTTCTCCTATGCTTCTCAATGTGCAGAGCTAGATTTTAAAAGTTTAGAGGTTTCCCATTCTTCTGATTGAGCAAAGGAGCAATCAACTTCGTCTTTTGGACTATGTGCTAGCTATGTAGCTGCTGGAATTTTAGTCCCTCCTCCCCACCCCCTCACCCCAAAAAAAGAGAGGAAGAGGAGAAGGGAGAGGAGGGAGGGAGGAAGGGAGGGAAGGAGGGAGGGGAAAAAAAGAAGTCCTTCAGTGAGTACCATAGCTTATTCAGCTCTTACGATCTATTCACATTCCTGCCATTTTCCTCTTACTTCTAAGCTTCAAATTGCTCTAGAATTGAGTTTTAAACATCAGACTCCTTAATAACTCAGATATAATATATCGAAAAGTATATTTCTGGTAACAATTCCCAGCCTCCATCTAATATTTACAAAAGATTCCTTTCAAAAAGGTTCGAAGTTAAGAACTAAGCATGTGGTTCGCCCACTACTGTTTCCAGATGTTGATAAGAGCAATTGGAATGACTTTAGGGATATATATGTATATATCATTAGAAAAACAGCTCATTAAAATTAATTGATACTTCAAGACTTCCTTTTTCAATATGAAAGGACCTGCCTAAACTGTAACCGTCTTTTTTTAAGCTAATACCATAAGTAATAAAGACTATAGTGCCTTCTTGAGCTGCCTGCCTTGCTTTTTATCCTATTCCAAATCTGCTGTTCTAATCACCTTATAATTTTAGGTTCAGTTAAATCTAGTAAACAGATGTGCCCATATGATGACAGATATTTTATCTAGACAACACCCTAACACCACTTGAAAAATAGAAAATCTAATTTAATTGGCTATTTGACAACATGTAAGTCAAAAGCCAAGTTGTTCTCCCTGGACTGGGGAATGAGGCCTTTGTAAACGTATACATACCATATGACAGTATCTGGTGAAAAGAAGATGCCAGGAACCAAGAAGAAGGTATAAAGTTCCCACTCATGACCCCTTTGTAGGTGTTTTGCAGTAAAAAGAAACTGTTCCTAGCCATTTTAAAGGTTGGGATTAAAGAGAGAAAGCCAGGTATCAACATGGTATTTTAACTTCATGACATCTGCATATTCTCGGAACATGCCAAATATCACCCTATTATTTTAATCAAGAAATAGTAACTACTCAGCACTGTTTATTTTTCCCTTTCCTGGCTAACAAGTGGAAAATCTCATCAGTGAAAAAAGTCATGTTCACCTGTGGGAATGCTAGCATTGTCTAGGGGTAGAAAATGTTTTCATGTTGATAAATGAAGGTTTTAACAGATATAAAACCTTTTTATAAATGTTCAACTACCAAAGTAATTTAAGAACTAATAATGTGAAATCTATAATTCCTAGATAATGAGTTGATAAAATACCAGAAAAAAATATAGAATATGCCCCTATTTATCATTTTTAAAAATGCATTTATTCAATGATGAGAATCAAAAGTTTGCATCTTTGGCTATATAGTCAATTTTGTCAAAATGGAAGAAATTATTTGCAATAAAATACATCATTTTAAAATTTTGATGGATTCAGGGAAATAAAGATTGGAGCAGAGAAAATGAAATAGTATCAATGAAAAGGGAGATGTTAAAAATAACAATAAAAAGAACATTCTAATTATTTACCTGTCTGGTCTCAGTACTACTTTACTAGTATTTGACAAATCAGGAAAAATTACAAAAAGTAGAATTATCATCTTTAGAGCAGTATGAAATATGAATCAACAAGGCAAGTTTTGTAACCAACGGGGATGTTAGGGAGGAGTCGCGGAAGAAAGGAGTAGAGACTATAAGTCATGCCCAATGCTATGTTCAAACCATCACCTGTCTGAGTAGTCATTACTTCCATGCTTGAGGCACTGTGGCCAAGAACTGCAGTCAGTCTGCTTGGCTACTCTGTGAACACTGGTCCAACAAAAGGACTCTTCCATTCGTAGAGTCAGGTAAGCAGCAAGACCCAGGCTCACGCTCATTCATTAGTAGTTAGAGTTTAGCCTCAATCTATCAGACACTCTGTTCCGAGATTTTGACACTTGGAATCTAAGAAAGTGACCCAAACATGCAAGAACTGTTGAGAAATTATTCACCGCCTCAGTGACATAGGAAGCCATCTGTGACTGTGGCTTGGTCCCATGGTAGAATTCTAACTAGACCATTGTTTTGGCATGACTTTAGCTAACTTTCTTATTTTGTAGATTCTTCACTTAGTTTTTGTCCATTTTCCAAGAATGAAATCTGTGACTACTCATCATTCTTCCAAAAATTTCCCTTGTGGTTTAAATCATCCAAAGGCAATTCCTGCTGCACACAGTCAAGAATGCTGATTGAAGTACTTTAATAACAGGGGATGGGATGGCAGGTACGAGACCCTAATGAAATCCAAGTTGGGTTATCTGACTCAATTTAGACTGACAGCAGTAAAACTCCTACTAACATTCAGAAAAGGGAATCTTACAGCTCAGAGCAAATCTTGAAAAAACAGTTCATTAAAATATCTCCTGGGATCATTTTAAATAAAGTGTGTTTTGAGGGCAAGGCTGTGGGGGAACAGCCTCTACTGTCATGCAGCAATGTAAACAATATCAGTGATTCTGTGAGGAGGGGTGGATGGTTGTTTCAAGTAACTAGACTTATCTCAAAGCACAGACTAAACTGAAAGAATCTTTGTTACCTTAGAGACATAAGACTGAAGCAACTAAAAAACAAACTCCATTGAGTATTCAGACTCATCAGACTGTACTATTAAACGTAGGGCAATGATGGAAAAGAATGGCACCCTGAGAATTGGACTGCAGTTATTTCAGAGGATTTGAGAACTTGGAGATCCCAAACATCCAGCCACCTCCTCTTGTAGCCAAAGCAACCTCTTTTCCTCATCTGAGGATGCCTTTTTTCATTTGGTTCCACAAATATGAATGAAATAGTCTCACCTGATGGAGGTATCTGAAAGGAAATGCTAATTTTAGCAGTGAGGGTCCTTGTAGGTAACACATAGACTACCCAAAGGGCTTTAGCTGAATATAATACAGTATAAACCGTTTACAGAGATCTCGGCAGGATTAGGGAACAATAAGGGATGCCCAGCCAACTGTCCTAATAGCAGCAGGAAGTCATCATAATCACTAAGCCCTAGCAAGCAAGAAAAGGGGAGGTGTGACTAGACCCCAGCTAGAGATGTCAGGTAAAAGGGCTGCCCTGGTGACTCTGGTGACAGAGGCATATAGTCCCAGTCAAGGACAGCCCTTTTCCCACACTCCCTAATTATGTTCCTCTGGGAAGCCTAGATAATATGCCCTTCACCAAGGCATTGATAACTACAGCATAATGGAGAGAAGACACTTTCAAAAAATCCTTAAATGGAATTTCTCAAGACCAGAACGCTAGTGAAAAAGGGACTGCCAGTCTTCGGGGTAGCTGAGAATTCTAGATCCTTTGACTTCAAAATTGGATAGCCCACTGACAGGGTGTGTGTGTGTGTGTGTGTGTGTGTGTGTGTGTGTGTGTGTGTGTGTGTGTGTATGAGAGAAAGAGAGAGAGAGAAAGAGAGAGAGAGAGAGAGAGAGAGAGATGTTTGTATATCCAGGTATATGAACAAAGCCTGACTTGAGAATGTAACCTGAAATGATGCCACAAATACATACTGTGAATCTTCTTAGCTTTCTACAAAGGATGCGGAGCTATGCATATACACCCAAACTCTGCATGTACACCCAAACTATTCAAAAGTTAGTGACTCTCAGGAAATAGACTCTGAGCAAAGATTAGTTATTGAGAACACAGGTTGCCATTGTGGTCACCAGTCAGAATAGTGACTAACAAGTGAAGTTAGAAATGAGTCTGATCTAGCAAATTTCATGATAACGCATATCAATTCTCAGGGTTAATTCTCATCTCTTATGTATATGTTAAGAAAAGATCCTCCCCACAAATGGCAGTCTTTTCACTTTGGCATCTACAACTAAGTGCTATTATAGAAGCCCTTGAAACTCCTCACACCCCCACCCCCCCAAAAAAACCCAATAAATTAAAAGTATTACTCCCTCCATGGAACAATTTAAGAATTAAATGTTACTATGAAATAATGAAAAAAGCAAGAGTGGTGATTATTATCACAAGAACCATCTAACTTTTCATTTATAATCATGCAAAAAATGGGTAGATATGGAAAAATAAGAAAAGATTATTTTAAGCTAAATGAAGTTATTATTCTGAGTGTAGTTATTGTTCTAGACACAGGTCATTTACTAGAGCAAGTAAGTTAAATCTCTATACCTATTAACATTGTTAGCATTTTCTCTCTACTCCAATAAACAGAGAATAGAAGTTTGCTGTTCTATTGTTATAATTTTACCATCTTCACCTGGCCTCAATTTTAAGACATCTGTCCAATTGTGTGCTACTGTTTAGTATTCAAGGACTGTCTTATCATTCCACAGAATATTATCATACTTTGCATCATACACTGGAATCTAAAGCACAGAATATATTAGGTAACTTTGGTAAAACTTACTAAGAGTGCAAGGGAGAAATCTCACAAAAATACAAAACAAGGATTTTATTTTAAGAAAATTTGGGGGGAGAGGAATTAGAATATATGCCCCAGAGAGTGAGAAGCTGTCCCCTTTGGGTGATACCTAGTACAGCAGAAGTTTCACAATGGATCCAGGCTACAATGGAAGGAGTTCAGTCACTCCTTGACACTTACGACCCTGTCAACCCAACATTGCTCAATAGCTCTGTGGTGGATGAAGTTATTCAATGAAGTTAGGAAAACTAAAGAAGAATTTCAGCAGCGGTGCCGAGGAATTTGGAGCAGAGCTTTCCTCTTTCCAACAAATAACTATACTCCTTTGAAGAATGAGTCCTCAAATGGCTGCTAAGTACCAGTAGATATGGACTTTATCATCTTAACATCTGAACTTGCAACCTGAACTGCTCCTGATTAACTGAACATTGTCTGACTCACATCACCATAAAACCAACCAGACCAGCAGCACTCGACCATCAAATAGAAGTAGTGTATTCAACTGAGGGCGAGTGGATACTGAAGGCATAAGGAAGGTGCACAAGCAGGTTGCTCACCTCCAACCCAAAAGTAAGCACCAGGTCAGTGGCAATCTCTGTCCCCAGGAATTAATGTTCACTTAGAACCAGTATCTCAAAATCCCTGAAAACCGTGTCTCCATTTCTTCCTCTTATACACAATTGCAAATTACTGTAGAACCTTAGCTGTTTCTATTTAAATTCTAACCTGCAGCTTCCTGAGAAATGGCCTATAATAAGATATGCAAGACGGAAAAAAAAAAGCAAGGCTGGTTTCTAGACAACAACTGTATATGATATGCTACCAAAAGTGGGTTTCTGTGGCACTCAGCTCCTTTCACAGGGAAAGGCCAGAAGGAGAGTGGAGAAAGGAATTCTCCTAGTGGGGAACTTTTCAATTGCAATGTGCTATTTCCACTTTACCTTTAAGGTAAGAATCTACATTAATTTCAGGGATCTAGCTAAGGGTAAAAAATAAATAATAAAACTAAGGACGTTGATAAGGAAACTTTGAGGAGAGGTACATGGAAGTACTCAGTTAAGGAAAGAACATATTTCATATAAATACATTCCAAATGATGCCACTGTGTAGGACACTTATTTATCACATGGACCTACTATATGTGCATAAGCAAGTCAATCTTCTTCCCCAGATGTCCAAGGGCTTATTCAATAAGATCATAAAGAAATAAGTCATAACAGTAAAAGCGAAGAACAGACAGAGGGTTGACATCACAGACATAAGATCACCGAAGTTAATGTGGCTGCTTCCATAGTTGAATGCCTATTCTGCCAGTAGGAGCAGCCATGTCTAAACTCTGAAAAAATAGCAGAAAGGGACAAGTCAGAGCCCTGGTCAACATGTTAACTACAGTTCATCCTTCCCCCATAATGGGGAAAGTACTGGCATAAAAAGTGAATTTGGATTTACTTCCTCTACCAATCACTGCTTGCTACCATTGCTTTTTGCTAAGAACTCACATGACGGTAAAAAAATGAAAGTTGGTCAGTCCACATTAAAGGGTTTCAGTGTCTAGTCTTGTACATCACCCAAAAGCAAGGGACATTATAAAAAAAGAGAATGAAACACTGAATACTCATGCACAATGCTAGCTGGGAGACAACCCTTGGAGTGTGAGCCTCCAGGATGCAGGGTATGCCCTGAACAGTGAGCAGGAAGTAATGGTGTTTTGCTCTCCCATGCTAGAATATATGGATCTCGCTGCAACAACAAAGAAGAAAGAAGAGGAAGGAGAGGGAAAAGGAGAAGAAGGAGAGAGAGAGGAGAAAGAGAAGGAGAAGGAGAAAAAAGAGAAGAAGAAGGAAGAAGAAGGAAAGAGAGGAGGAGGAGGAGAAGAAGAAGAAGTTGTTGGGGGGGAGGGAGTTAGTGTAGTAGCTTTCACCATTATAGTTAATGACTCACTTGCAATTATAGTTATCATCCCCACAACTCTGAGATCTGATCATTTAAAGCACCAGTTCCTATGATAGCAGGCTCTCTATTTTCTGCCATTTTCTGTAGTGGGTAGGGCAAACAATCTCTGCTGCTAATACTCAATTCGTTCATTAGAACATGAAAACAGTTCTAGATAATAGGTAAAAGAATGAATGAGAATAAATTTGACCATGTTCCAATAAAATTGCTATTTACAAAAACAGATAGTAAGCTGATTTGGTCAATGGGCCATACTTTTCTAAACCGTGGTTTAAAAGAATACTTCCTTGGGTGAAAACGAAAATGATTTCATTTAACTGGAAGTTATCACTTCCTCTGGTCATTTTATGCTTCTCTTGCCAATGGACAAACTGACATAAAAGGAAGTTACTGCTGATTTAAATAACTGATCCTGACAACTAAGGGAATATAAGTTTGCTTCTTTATAATGGGGACAAAATTGGGTAAAGACAGGCCTAGAGGATTCCCTAAGTTTCCTCCAATACAACTATGCTCAGGAAGAAAATTAAGCATAGATACCATAATTCCTATAGACAGAACTCTAAGACTCAAATTCTTCAGGGGCTAAGGACCAACCCACTAAGCAAAGACACACAACAACTAAGTTGTTCCATGAAGAAATACTATGGAAGTAGTAGAAATGAGTTCCTGCTTAAGAATGTTAAGTTTTGCAACCCAAAAAGACATTGATTAAACTATACATGACACAACAAGAAGGTAGATAGAAGACAGTTATACAGTAGACATTTGAAACTGTCAGACTAGAAGCAGAACATAACCAAAGTCAGCTAGAAAGTAAACTTGGAAATAATATGCACAAGGTACATTATTAGCACATTCAAAATCACATCCCAGGTACTGCCTGTCAGAGGAAAGCAGTACGCTTCTCTCTCTTGACAATAACAGTTGCGCTCATTCTGATGAATATACTCTGTACGAGGAAAATTAATGATACGAAATAGGAGACAAGATGTCTGTTCTCACCAGATTGCTCTGAAAGAGAATACAAGACATCAGTCAAAAGAAAACAAAATTAAAATGAAGACAACCATATCAGTGATGTTACAGGTAGCACCTAAAATTTTCAAACGGTAAATCCAGTGGGCTCCAAGCAATAAGATCCAAGCAAGGCACAATTTTCATGGTGCCTGTTGACACAGGAGGAGCAGAGAGGCTGCCTCTTTCTCAGGCTTATGAGGTTTATACTCATAAAGCCACCCAGGGTTTCATAAGGTGACCTAATCAAGGTGATGTGACTCTAATAGCTCCCAGACCATTCGTGTGTGGCTATTCTTAGAACACCTGGCACTCTGGTCCAAACAAAGTTGGAGTGATTATGGGACTGTGACAGGTCGTAAGTGACCCAACAGAGAAACTGTCATGCCTTCTGGACAACAGAATTATTAGATTTCTAAGCAGAAGTGACCTTCACTTTGAAGGAAATATCAAAATCCTGTCTGTTCCAGGTAGAGAATCTATATAAAGAACTGGGAGAAATAACGTATTAACCAGGTGAGACTCAGAGGTGGCTTAGAATTAGTGGAATATGTGAAGGGAGCAAAGTATGGTTTACTGATAAAGCTGAGTTCAGGTAAGATTGAAGGTGAAATCCAAGACCCTTTCTGCTCATTCTCTAAATGTCTAGAGGGAGCAGATAACATTAGGTTAGGGAGAAATTCTCACTAGCAAAACGAAGGAAGAGCTGCCCGGTTTAATGGGATTCAGTGCGGCAGAGCATTGTCACTCAGAGGATGACACAGCTACGGCTGGCAGCAAGGAGCTGGGTACCAAGTGTGGGCTAAGTGGTAGTAAAGGAGTAGGGGGAGGACCTTCTCATCGCTGTGAGAACCTACAGCATCACTTAATGTTTCAGATTCGGTGTGTGTTCAGGGGGGCACGCGTCCCAGGTCTTCCATGAGGACCCCTATGAGGAAAGAATGACTGTGGTGGGAAGGTGCCTCATTTCAGATGACTTCACTAGGCAGATGGAATAGAATTTCAGTAGAAAGTGAACATTTGCTTGAAACTCTCAAAGCCATCAACCACTCACATCAGTGAAGTTCTGTTCTCTTTGAAAATACAATGTGAGAAATTTTTGACATTTGAAATTTTTATTTCCAGCCTCAGAAATATAAAGGCTTACAGCTTTAGAAAGGAAACACATGCCTTAAAATGTGAGGAAATATCAGGACATTCCAGGGAATATGCTTAATTTAATATGATACTAACAAGACTTAAGGATATGGAAAACCCAGAGGAGTCATCCTCTTCCAAATGAAAGCCTACAACATTTCCACTAATTCTTTGTATAATTACTTTAATATTGATCCATTATACATCACCAAATTTAACATAATGGTGTACAACATATTAAACTATATTCCCATAAAATTGTTAAATTTTGTGCTGTGCTTGTATAAAAAAACACTCATATAGAATCTTTCTAGAAGGAATAATAGGACTACCCATTTAAAAATCTAAATCTAATAAAATTAAGATAATTCAACTTTCATCACAGGACTTGAATTTAAATAACAAAACAGATTGAGCACTTCAAATTTTGAAAAAGGAAATTACATAAAGCAGGTTGACACTCTACAAAACTCTTGAGTTTTCAATAAACGTTCTCAAACCTGGTCAACATTATCATTTTAATTTGTTAAGTACAGACAATTCCAAAAACAATTTTGTCTTTGCTCCAGGATTTATAGTGTGGAACACCCTACTTATTTTATTTGCTAAGTGGGGATTTGAACAATCTCAAGACAATGTTTTCTTAGAAATCACAGACACAGAAACACTGTGTCTCTCATTTCTTAGTAAAGATGTACATCTGTTCAATCTATGCAGACATCCCATGTCCTTGCTGAAATAATAAAATGAGAAATAGAAAACAGACTATTGAAGCTGACTAGCTGCATCTTCTCTGCTACTCGGTAAGGAGTGCTTACAAATATATTCCAACTCCTTCATCCAGCTAGCAGAAAGTTCCTAAGAGTTTCTTAGACTCTGAATAAATCCACAGTGATACCAAAAACATTTTAGAGGACTCAAAAGACCTGATTCTGAAGCCTCTGAGTTTTCCCCAAATGACAATGCAAGTTATAATCAAATGGGCAGCTCTCTTTAATGATGTGCATCCTGTGTGTTTCTAGTATTTAAGGACTCCTTTTTCTCAAGTCCTCCTATCCCTTGTAGGATGACTGCACATCAGGTCAAAACATTTCAGTTTAGCTCTTAAGTTTTTTGTTTGCAAAACCAGAACGCAATTAGAGAAGACAAATTGAAGGGTAGCCTGCAAACAGATATAAATCCAAAGAAGTCTTACAAGGTTATTTAAAAAAAAAAAATTAACACTTTTGGGCCTCCCTGGTGGTGCAACGGATTAAGTGCAGCACTTGTGGCGCTATCACAGACTGCAGCGTGGGTTCGATGTCTGGCCAGGGAGATTCCCACACGGTGCGGCAGACCTCTCTCTCCTGCCTCGCCCGCTGCTCCCCTCAGCAGTGTGTTTCCGTCGATCTGCCTGTTCTGCTCCCCACTCTGTCTCTGGTGAACTTTCTCACTGCCCCACCCCTCTGGCCTTCACCCCAGCTTGTATGCATAAATAAATCTTAAAGAAAAAACAAACACTTTCAAAAATGCATTACTTAGCAACTTCACTTGTGGTTAAGAAGTGATGTTGGAACCAATTTTTCTTTGTGCCTTGAGGAAATGGTGTAATGCACCCCAAATACCTATCCCTAGATACCTGGCTAGCCATCAATAGTGGCTTTCTCAAAGGGTCTAGAGTAAATTAGGTAACAGGACTGACACGTGCTAAGAGAGAAGAGACACACATTGAGCATCTGTGAGGTTATGGACTGGAACTGTGATGGTTCCTGCAAATCTGATTTGATTGCTATTTATATAAAACCTACTCCCTGTATTTAAAAAATTTTAACTGGGGAGGGAAAATCACAAGGGACTATGGTGATGGTGCATGGGTGAACTGGTGGTGGGAATTTTACAGGGACTATACCTGAGAGGAGAAAGCATATATTGTACAAAAATGATCAGTAATGTAAAATATATATTAATTAAAAAAAATTTTTTTTAATTTAACTTGTCAATTCCTTTTGAAATTTTTTTTGTATTTTTAATCAACTAATGCTGTAAAAGGGGTGGTGGATAGAGGGAAAGAGCAGGTAAAAGGAAGAAAAGGGACACAGCTGTTGCTTCTTTCTTCTTACTATGCCATTCCTGAAAATTAGCACTGGAAAATATGGACCCATTGGGCAGTACTGCCTCTGGGTGGACTTCCCATTGCCTGCCTTTAATTCACGTGTCTGTTCTCTCTTGTCAGATACTCCATCCCACCTCAAATACTACCTCGGTCAGCACATTTTCACAGTCACCACCAAATCCAAAGCAACTATCTATTCCCACAACCTTTAATCTCACTATCTTTTCCCTCTTTTGAAGGTGAAATATACTTGGTAGGTAATGGTTAATCAAAAATGCCTACCTACTAACATATACACAGAAAACTATTTGGCTTTAACTTAAAATTTTTGAACTCCAGAGTATTACTTAAATAATCAAAATATTTCCTAGGCTTAAGCCAGCTTTATGATTATACTGAAAAACTGGTTCTTCTTTATACTCATAGATGTACCTACTAAAATTTGGGTGTCTAACATGTAATCACCAGATCGGGTTTGCCCTCAGGAGTCATTATCAGTTCTTTCTATCTTGAAAGCAGGCACCTGTCACATTGGAAGGGAGTCATGTTATTTCAAAAGAACTTAAGCTCATTATGAGAAGTGTAATTTGTAAAGCCGCTTCTGCTTTATAGCAGATTAAGAGTTATGCATATCTTAGGCATGCAGGTATTTAACTGTTATTGAACATCTATGATTAAAATGTGACACAGTTGAATACATACATGCAATTTAATTGTTAAAGTACTTAGTGTTAAAGGTAACTGAACACCTGGCTGGGTCTAATAAGAACAAGAATCTGTTATTAGGAAGGTAACTTCACATTCCTGTAGATAACAATCCTCAGGGTCACCCACTTCTTTTATTGCATATCCCCAGATCCTGTGGGTGAAAGGCAGTCATCGGCACAGTAAGGCACACTCCCAACATAAAGGAATTTCACTTTGAAATCCTTATGGCCAAGTTGTACTTCTCGGAATAAATGTATCTTGGATTCTTCCCTGCAGGTGCACATGCTATGGGAAAGCCAATAATCACTGTCGCCTCCCGCATTATTCATGGGGACCATTTTCCCTTTACCGCACTGGCCCAAACACAATCATTTAACTCCCTGTGAAAGCCAGTAGCACAGTGCAACACACACAAAATACTTCATGGAGACTTTACACGTGGCTTAGAGATGACAGGACATGATTCAACGTGGAGCGCTGCATGCAATTAGCTAACTGTTCCTTGTTCAGGTGAGTTCCTCAACAGCCAAAGCCTGGCTGTTCCCTTGGGTGCTCAGCGCAGCAGCCTGACCACCAGCTTCGCGAGCATGTCCGCAGGACGGAGGCCCTCTTTTTCCACAAACACTGGAGAGTGTGTTTGGAATTCTCAAAATGTAAGTTCCAAAAAATGAGCCCATGGTCTGTATTACTGGGAATTGAAAAATGATCTGAATTATCAGGTAAAGAAAAAACCATCCCAAAGCTCAAGTGGGACTGAGTCTATGATTTGAAGAAGGCAAGAGGTGATGATGACAGGAAAGGAGCATATTCACTTCCTACTGCTGATTTAACAAACTTCTCCAAGTTAGTGATATCAACCAACCCAAATTGATCATCTCACAGTTCTACAGGTCAGGAATCCAATAGCTGGCAGGGCTGGGTTCCTCCTGGAGGATGTGGGGAAAATCCACTTCCTTTCCTTTTTCTCGTCAAGGTCACCCAGCCTTGGTTGGCTGGTGGCCTCATCTACTTTCAAAGTCACAGTCACATCATTCTAACTAAGTTCTGTCCTCACACTTCCTCCTCTGACTCTTACTTTCCTCTTTCGCATATAAAAACCTTGAGATCATAATTCTGAGTGTACCTTCATAACCCAAGATAAACCCCATCTCAAGCCTTATCTTAATTACATCTGAAAAATCCCTTTGTCACATAAGGTGTCATGTTCACAGGTTTGGGGGAATTAGAATGTGGACATCTTGGTGGGGGAGGATTTTATTTCAAAATAAAATCCATTTCGAAACAAGAATTCCTCTATCAGGTGAGTATGCCTCACTATGCCAATTACTACTGTTCAATCCTAGAATCTGGGGACATGCAATAAAAGAAGTGGGAACTTAGGAGCTTGGTGAGAACTGTAATCTGAGGAGTACTGTGCCTGCAGAGACATTATTCTTTCATTTGGATTCCCAGCGACAAGCCTCAGACATAGCAACAGCTGTGGACAGGAGCCTGAAGGGCAGGTCTCAGGATCAGTCCCACCTTCTCCCTACCCGAGAGAGGAAGGGCAGCACGTGAGCTCCAGGATCAAAAGTCCTGCTCACTGTGTGAATCTGGACATGTAAATTAACCTCCCCAGAACTCAGCTTCCTCCCTTGTGCAGTAAATCTAATAGCAGAATCTATCTCATAGGATGACTGGGCTGATTCAGTGAAATCACATGTCCACAAGGATATGGCATTCATCTGGTGCATCGCAGGCATGAAAATAAATATTATATATCAGTGATGCTCATAAATATTCCCAGAGTATATAGAAACAGAGAGAAAAGACAAAATAAGTATGGCCAATATCTTTCTGCTCCTCCGACAGACAATTGCTGCGTCCTTTAGGCAGATCCACACCCTTTAGGTGCCAGGAGGAGGTGGAAAGAGAGACGGGCACTAGGCCCTCATGACAGGCTCAGGGCTGCCCGCTGCAGTGGAGGGATGGGACCAGAGCCCCCAACACCTCACTTAAAAACAGGCAGAGTAGCCCCTGCTCGGGGCCCCGTGCATTGGAAGACCCACTAAAACACGATTCTTTTTCTTTTTTGTCTTATAAGAAAGATTTTGTGATAATTGATTGAATGAAGGAAAATTAAAGGAAAAGGAATGGGCCAAATGAGCCCCCTATGCCAGCTGGCACTGAGGGATAAGACCCCCGTGGGATGATGTCGTCAACAGAGGAGAGGAGGGGAGAGAAGCGCACCCCTGCCTTTGCTGTGCTTAATGTTCAAAAACAAATTAGCCAAGAGTTGGTCTGGGCAGACTGATTTCTCCAAATAATTGGACAGCCTCCCGCTCTTCTCTTTGTCACAGTAGTATCATTGTCAGGGGTGCTTTGAACAACAAGAAAAGACAATGAGGGGAAGTGGAGGGAAACATACCCATACTAACTCCAAAGGACTTTAACTTAGTCCTTGGGTCCCAGTACTGAGTCCGGACAGTTCTGGAGACCAACCAACGGTACTGGGCATGGACCTTGTGTCCACCCGACCCCAGCAGAACCAAACTACAACTCAGGTTTGTGGGAAGCAGGGCTGGTCCCCAGTGGATCGTCCTCCTTTTAGCTTCCAGAACACCAGCTTCTGGTCCCAGGGAACAGACTACAGGATCTTAAGCAAGAAACTAGCTTTGGGCTTAGTTTGACTTACAGTTTTCAAATATTTAAACATATTTTAGGGCACCTCCAATCATATGCTCACTCTGGGTGCTGTAAATGTTCAAGGCAGACAGAAGCAGTATTTCCTCCTGCCATCACTAAATCCATCATTAAATGTTAATGAACCAAATAGGTGACATGGAGTCATCCTCTAAGCTTGCAGAGACAGACCAAGTTAAGGGAGCTTGAAGAATAAGGGAACAGAGCAGACAAGACCCTGCTGGACAGTAAACATCTTCCAAATAAGTTAATTTGCCATTAGTTCCAGCAAACGAAAATATAGTTCCTCTGCATATCAATTTGATAAATTCTATATGAAGGCAAGAGGAAACAGATTCGGAGGATCTGTTATCCCCTATGGTATAGGAAACCACATCCCCTATGGTATAGGAAATTGGATTTACATTAACAGGTTGTCCATAAAAATGCGCAAATCCAATTCTCTTTCATGTCACATGGTCTTCATCACAAAAAGGATGTGGTCGTCTGGGTTGTTTCAGAAGATATTTTAGGAGAAATGTGTCTGATTGTCTGATAAAGCCCAAGGACGCCAGCGGCCAGACCCTTGGGAATTCTCATCTGCTGCCGTCTCCAATCCCTGCCAATTTCTGTGCCTTGAGATCCGACCTTCAATTGCGAGGCTGACCACCCACTATTCATTATCCCAAGCCATCTTTTCTGACATTTCCAGCACAGAGTTTCAAAAGTAAGAAAAGCTGCTGCAGAGATACAATAAAATGTGCTTTTAAGGAAATGCCCTAAGAAGGAGAAAATAAGGATAGCAATGCCAACCAGAAAGAACCATGTTAGCAGGAAAGCCCTGACCCTCCAGCCAAGAAAATAAATGAACACATGTGGTGTGGGGGATGGAAAACCAAAGGGGCAGTCATCCTCAGCAGACCTGGATGCAGACTCAGAGGGCAGCTGCAAGCAGGGGAAGCATAGGATCTGAACTCCCCTCCCCAATCGTGCTGCCACCATTATTTCCCCCGCTTTTGGTCCTCTTCTTTGCCCCTGATCCCCAATTCCATCTTCTCTTTTTTCCTTCTTGCCAATCTCTTTTCCAAACCTACAATGCAAACACTTGGACATTTCTGTTATTATCAAATGTCTGCCGCAGGAAAGGAATAGATTGCCATGAGAAATAAACAGAAATCTCAAGTTCAGAGTTTAAAAAAAAAATCAATCTCTGCATACAGGAAGTGTTTTTGGAACAATCAGGGCACAACATTCCACACTTCCCCCGGGAGCCCCCAGGCTCTTCTGAAAGGGCAGGAGAGCCAGACTATGTAGTATGGTCTTTTCCCTTCCTAAACAATGCCATGTTTGTATGCTTATTAGTCGGCTTTCTGAAGTGCTCTGTAAAAACCCCATGTCTTCCAGCTCTCAACTTCAAGGATGTAATAAGGCGTTCTCAAGGTACAGTCTCCTTTTTTCACTTCAGAGCATATTTATAGAATGAAAGGACTGGACTCCTCCATTACCCAGGCTCCTCTTTAACAGGAAGGGACCTGAAGGAAGGCAAAGTATTTAGCCATCAACCACTCCACTTCGTGGTTTGATTACCTTCCTCCTCTGTGAGGTCTCTCTGTGGCTGCAAAACCATCTCCTCCCCACAACTTCCACATCTACTGCCTTGGATTGTAAATTGAAAGTTCCACTGCCTTCTCAGAACAATTCCCATTGCCCTGGCTGGATTGAAAGCTTGTTCAAGAGTAAAAAACATTCATCTCTGTCCCACCCCACCCCAGCCCATATTTCCCTAGCTCAGAGCCTTTTCATAGCCAGTAGATGCCGAGTTTGCTAAGAGCGTGTTCCCTCCTGGGAGAAGTGGAGCTTTCATGTACAGAGACAGGCCTGAGCAGAGAGGAAAGTGGAGGCAGCAACAGAAGCTGTACTCTGAAAAAAGCACAGGATTCAGAGTCAGAACAATCTGAATTCAAAACAGCTTTACTATTCATATTTCAGGTGTGGCTCCATTTCTGCAACAAAGGGCAACCAAGATAGTGAACTCAGCTGCCAAAGGGGCAATGCTCCCAAGCACAACACATCAATTAGTATTGCTGGCACGTCTTGAGGTCTACAATTTAATTTATCAGGAAACTGCCAAATGCAAAGTTATTGTCACTGGCCCATGCCTGTGACCAGAAGCCAGCCATACAACACACCCCTGACTGTCAGTAGAAGCATACCTTTTCCTGCCTTTATCCACCAGTGACTAATAACAAAAGACAAGGAGGTTTCAGGGTAATGTGAAAATCACCTAAGCCCAAATTACATGCTTACAAGCACTGTATTCTCATCTTATGTCCTGATGCTGGTTTTTACTGGTAGAATTAAGGAAATAAATTAGCATAGAGTGACATGTTACTTGTTAAGAACAGATATATTAGCAACAAGTATGTTGCCTTTTCCACTGTGTTAAATTCCTTGTGAATCAGGCTCATCTCTGCTCTGAAAACACAGCGGAGTGTTTAGCTGGTCAGCAGAAGAAGGCAAATGAATTCAAATCAGGGAATGAGAGTCTTTCAGTAATTTATCTTGGAGAACTCCCAACCCCCAATTCAAAGCTTTGCTTATTTTGACCAGAGATGGGGGCTAGCAATTATCACTTCATCCATTGTACCCTGTATGGATCCAAAGAAAATAAAGCAAAAATTCAATACAAAGCAATTTTTTAATCTGGTCTTCTGTGAAAAAACAAATAACATGGTATCACAATAGGAATGAGTGTTTCGAGAGATTTTGATTATCTTGGATCCACGGACTGAAGTCTTTACATTCCACAGGCAGGATTTCTTAGACTGTGAAATCTAATTTGGTGTGACAGACCATATACAGGGAAACCTATCAAGGAACATTATCTAGCTTCTTGACTTACTTCACATATGTAGACCATTCATTCCTTTTCCCCAGTTCCCCTACTTCCTTGAGTCATCTCTCTTAACTGCCTCAAAATCCATCCAAGAGTTTACCAGAATCTCCTGCAATGACATGTTCAGAAAGATTTGTCTTAGCAAGACTATCCCAAATACCATATGATGTTGGGTGCTCTAACCATCCTCTCCAGTAATGCTTGCAAGCTGAATAAACGCAAATCCTCTTCCCTGAGCTGCATACCCAGCCCCAGGATTAATGAAACCATCAAATATTTCCTCTCCCGGGCCAGTCCCACTTCCATCATCCAATTTTAAGCCCTGTTCATCCCTAACCTAGCCCTTCGCAGTACTCTCCTATTTGGAGTCCCACATCTCATTTCTCATACTCCAATCTATCTTCCCCCCACTTTTTTAATTTTTTAAACTCCAATTTGATTACATTATGGAAATGCACAGAACCCTTCCTGAACACACAGCATACTGAAATGAAGTATAGATCCCTCAACAGCCATTCGAAACTCTGTAAGACTTGACCCCAATCCACCTTTCTGTCCCTATCTCCCTCTGCCTCCTAAGAGGTAAATCCAGCCAAAATGGACTTCTCAGTTTATTGACGCACATGTTCTCATTTCCATGCTTTTAATATAGACCTTATGGTATCTATCAATTAAACCAAATTCCTGCCAATGGATTACCAGCACCATCCTGTCCTAAGAAACACTGACGCATGTGGATTATCTGAATCCTGGATCAGAGCAGACTGGAATAGGCCCAAAAATCTATACAGTGTATGCAATTTACATGCCTTTCACATCCATTGTCACACTTGATCTTCACAATAATTCTCTGAGGAAGTGATATCATTCATTTGTTATAGAAGAAAAATCCAACACTTGAAAAGTAAAGTAGCTTGTCCAATGATGCTAATAAATAAAGAAGCCAGGACTGCTTCCAGAGCTTTTATTCCTGAGTTCAGTGCTTGTTCTACTCAACCACCTACAGAGAGGGTAGGGGCCTGAGTAAGGAGAGCTTCCTGAAAGTCTGAGAACTGAAACTGCCCTTGGACTTAAACAGATGGTGGAAGCTTCGGAGACAGCAGGACTCCTCGGAGAGAAAACTGTAACTGAACCCCTTCTTCCTCCAAGAACAGTAAATGTGTCTGTCTCTGCAGGACAAGCAGGCATTCAAGAGAGAGACAGAAGAAGGCTGGCCAAGGAAACCTGCTGTGCATGTGGAAGGAATATGAGGAGAGCAAATTTTCCTTGCTTCTGGGCGACCAGCCTCAGGGGTTGTCTATCTCTTCCAAAGCGTGAATGAGACAAGCCAAAAAGAACCTGAAACCCGACTAAGTAAAGGAACTCTCTTTAAAAAGAAAAAACAATAACGATTCAGGAATGGGGCTTTTATAAGTGAAAAAAAAAAAGGCTCTATTCAGGCTAAAGACTTGTTTGCCTTGTTCACTAAAACAGAATGTGGCAAAGATAATAAATACATAAAGAATAAAATGCTTTATCTGGAGTCTGCAAGCTTCCTCCAAATTAAACTCAGTTTGAGGTATAAAGAGCCTTTTAGGATGTGGTAGGCTGAGAGCAAAGGGAAGAAGGGGGTCCATTGGAGAATTGCCGGGGCTTCGGTGGTGGGTGTGGGGAAATAACATACAGTGGTAGAGGGGTAAACCTACACCTTAGGAAATATACTGTGATGTAAATCAGCATCACCTCAATAAATGTACCTAACAAAAATAAGTAAATAAATAAAGAGCCCTTATATAAATTCTTGTGGTTTAAACTGCAGGAAAATCTTTCCCAAATGTGACTGATGCTCTACTCTTGCAGTCACGGAGAGAAGACTGAGGTCCTGACCTATCCGGTGGAAGAGGAAAGGAAAAAATCTTCTCAGCCACAATTGGGAGCAAGATTTGAGGGCAGCCTGGTCTCTTGTGTCACAACTTCCCTGAGGTAAGGCCTAGGGGTACAAGAACACCACATTCTGAAGCAAGGGTTGTATGACTGAACTTGACTTTTATGTCAAAATTCAGCTCAAGGGGAAAGTAGACCTGTCCTCAGCAAGCGGGAGGATCAGTGGGTATGTGCTCACCCCCCAGAACACCCCACACTGTAACTCTTCCTGGTCCAGTGGATTCTGGAAAAGACATTCCATTAGCATTTTATCCACTGCTATGTGCCCAGGGATTATAAAATATCGTGGCAGATTCTAGTTGCTCAGGCCAAAGATAATCCAACAAGCCAGCATTCAGCCTCCAAGTGAAAACAAGGCTTTATTTGGGGTCTTTAGGAGAACTGCAATTCAGGATTCACTGACCCAGACAAACCTTATAAGTACTACAATCTGGGGGGGAAAAACACAGAGCTTGGGGCCTCCCTGGTGGCGCAATGGGTTAAATCTCAGCACTATGAAGCTATCTGCAGCATTGCAGCAGGAATTCAATCCCGGGCCAGGGAGATTCCCACATGGTGCTACAGACCTCTCCTGCCTTGCCCGCTGCTCCCCGCAGCAGTATATCTCACTCACTCTGCCTGTTCTGCTCCCCACTCTGTACTCTGGTGAATGCTCTTACCACCCCACACCTCTGGCCTACACCGCATTGTATGTATGCATAATTAAATAAATCTTTAAAAAAAAAAAAACATGGAGCTTGAATAAGCATAGCTGTCTCCTACAGGTAAAATAATAAAATTCTTTAAGAGGGAAAGGAAATCATGCAAAAGGAAGGGATGCCTGCATGCCCAGGAAGTGACAGATTGTCCACTTTGAAACCAGGACCTGAAAGCATCTGCCAATTCCTGTGAGAAGTCTGGTGCCATTTTTCCAAAATTCCTATATTTCAGGTACCAGGATGATGATTTAATGGGAGTGATGTATGCAGCTGTAAATCTACGTCACTGCGTGATCCAGCATGGTAAATGCACATAAACTCCAGGACCCTAACGGTCTCCACTCCATACGGCTGTTTCCTTTATCAATTTTGATTCCATGATTTCTTAGTCATCTTTAACAGTCAACAAATAAACATTTAACGAATGGGTAAAAGATATCAGCAAACTTACCCCACGCCCAATGCCCCATTCTCCCCATTTCTCAGTGATCTGTAGTAGTTAGAGCTGACTTAAGATCCCAGACTGACAAATGGTCTGGAGGGAACTTCAGGTGGTTCATTTGATTCATAAAATGCAACCTCCTAAAATTCTTTGAGGTCACCAACTCAATCTGGAAAAAGCAAATGTTCACCCATTGGGAAACCAAATGCTTTTCTGTCCTATGGGGATTTGCTTATTTTCTATACAGCAAAACTGATAGAATCTGTTCTCGTCTAAGCATTCTAAATGGTGTTGATTGGTGACCCTTCTAGAACATCTCAGCAATTACATTTATGTTCTATTTATTTTAAAGTAATAGCCAAAACTAAAATAAACAAAACAAAAGCCTACAGAGTATTCTACAGCATGAAGGAAAGAGATGGATATGCGCCAAAGAGGCAGAATAAAGCAATATGGGAGAAAGGTTTACTATTTTAAAAGAAGAACTTTGACAGCAGCTGCTTTCTTTCTTAACAAAATTAATACAAACTCCTGATTTCTAAGTAATGAGAGGTGAAAAGATTAAACATAAAGAATAAATAAGAGAGACACGCCCCCAAAACATGGCGGTGAACAGACGCTAGGATCAGGCTCTCCTGCAAAAAATCGATTCTTGGGGAAAAATATCCCTAACTTTGAGAGCTGTCTCAACGAGAACCGGATACCCTACGCAATACACTCGACCCTGGGGGTGCTTTGGACTTATAAATAAACTGAAGAGTCGGAGTAAAGAGAAGAGAGGGGAC
>PVIJ01015008.1:0-38272 GCA_004024925.1 Scalopus aquaticus
CCCACCCCCCGGACTTTGTGACTCAGGCCGCCCCTTCCTCCCGCCTGGCTCACCGTGACTCATGCGCTGGGCTGCCCGGAAGAGGGGTTACTCAGCCCCGGGCTCTCCCCGAGGCCTCCTCTCCCCTGCCCGAGGTGTCCTGAGACACCCACGTGGCACACGTGCCTCCACTCCCTCCACCGGGACCACAGTTCCCTTGAATTCCTTGTTCAGGGATGCCGTTCCTTCCTTGGTTGGGGCAACTTGAGACAACCCCCTCCCCTCAAGCCACACTGGTTTGTAGGGGGTGATCTCTCAGTGTTTCTTGATCCCCACCATTAGCAAGGGGCCCAGAGCTGATTTCATTGCAGGGCGCTTATGTGTAGATAACAACATCCACTCTGCCTTTGCTAGTGCAACTACCAAAGGCTGAAAGCGGTGTTCAGATTTAACAGGCACTTGTGTTGAGCCCCGACTGTATCCACTGCATTGGGTGACTAGAGGAAGCAATTCATTTTTGCCTCAAAAGGACATACATTCCTGGTGAGGCAGTTCCACATGGGGTAAGGTGGAGAGTACTACTGCACTTCAGTCTGACAGCCCTTAGTATTTAACTTGGGGTTTAATTTCCTGTTAACTCTTCTGCTGACATTCTGCTCTTTGTTTTTAGTAAATGATTTTAAACCTTGGCTGTACATAGAACTATGTCAGTCACTCTGTCTAGAATTTCTGGGCCGAGGCTCTGGGAATCACATGCAATGTGATAGTCCTGAAAGACATTTTAAAGGGTTCTAGCCGATTGTGGAGAAAATCCCCTCTGAAAGCTTTGCTGGGACAGTGATGGGGATTCTCTATAGGGGATCTGCAAAACTAGGTTGGTAGAATTGGTTTCTTAGGAGTGACAATTTGTCATTCTTAGGACGTATTATTTCTTCAAAGACAGACTGTCATGTACATTAATTAGGAGTAGTTTTTAAAAACTTGATTTTTTTTGTTGTTGTTGTTCAGCAGTGGGCATAACTGGATTCTGGGAAGGCCTTTTCCTCAACCAAGGGTATAAAGATTTGGGGAATTACGTATTAAAACAACCATTAATAACTAGGTTACTAATGATATACATTTCCTACAGGTTTGCTCAGGGTTGGCTCTTTCTCCAGTTAACTTTTAACACTTGCTGTGGTTTATGTTTTCATTGGTAAGCACTGTGTAATGACATGATTTTGTTGATAATATATAATAGCAATTCCTACATCAATTTGTAGATCTGTCAAAATGGGGAGCTTATTTTTTGACTCAACAAAGCACAAGCTTATTTCAGGCTAGAAACAAAACAGTTTAGTATTAGTGGTAACATAAATGGCTAGACCAGAGAATGGCAGCCTGTCTCATTTTAATATTGTAAATAGCCTATTAAAAGGGAAGGAGAGGATTTTTTTATAGCACTGAATAAAGAACTCAAAAAGGGGAGAAATCCCTGTAAACTGGGGGTGGATAGAGGACATTCTGACGGTGGAGACCAGCTATGGTGCCCAGTAAACCTGCAAGTGGCAACTGTTTTTAGCAGCAGGCCTGCCATCTTGGAGAATTTATAATGCTCGGCCTTCTGGGAGTTTATTGTATTAGAAACCCATTTCCTTGGGAAAGGGTCCTGTTTACTTTATGAATATTAAAGTCTTTCCCATAAGAAGATAGCTCAGGTATTGTATAAAAGCAGCCCACAAGAATGTAGATTTACTTCTCAAGAAGATTAGATGGTAGAAGTTAGAGTCTTGAACTTGAGTCTATTTGAATCTTTAATCTCTTATTGGTTGTGTGAACTTGAGTGAGCACTTAATATTTCTAACCCTCAATTTCTCATCTATCACATGACAATAGTAATGTCTGTTAAGGTATAATAATATAATCACAAAGTTGTAACACTAAGTTATAATGGTAAGTGAAATGGAGGAGTAGAAAACTTTGAGTCTTGCTGGAATAGCTGCCATTGCTCTGGGCAATGAACGGAATCACCAGCTTCTGTAACAGACTAAATCAAGAGCCCTAGTGGAGTTCTTCAGCAACTCTAATTTCTTTTGTACTTACTAAGAAGTGTGGCTTTCCAGGAATTTATCCTGAAGTAACTGAGGCTTATGCATACATTTAATGAAAAGGATATTTTCTATAG
Organism: Scalopus aquaticus; assembly: GCA_004024925.1. Lineage (NCBI taxonomy): Eukaryota > Metazoa > Chordata > Mammalia > Eulipotyphla > Talpidae > Scalopus > Scalopus aquaticus. The sequence goes on from PVIJ01015008.1 coordinate 2,144, forward strand.
TAACTGTCTGTAAAACAACAGCAAAAAATCAGAAACAGTCTAACTGGCCTAATACAGTTAACTAATTAAAAAATATTGGCTATTTCTATATAATTCTTTAAAACCTTTTAAAATGAGGTTAGATAAAAATATTCACAGATACTGAAATATGTTCACAACACAATGAAAAACTAAGAAAACAGTATGCATGGAATGATCCCATTTTTTTTTAAAAAAAAGGTTTATGTACATAAGTACACTGGGTCTGACATCACTGTCCAATAGAAGTTTTTGTAATAATGGGAATTGCTCTATCTGTCCTCACTGGTACACTAATCAATAGGGCCTTTTTCCTCCCAGCTTATTAGACCTGAGACTGTTAAGTTCTATTAAGTTCTGGAGGGGTACTCACTTTGAACATTAATAACCCCTTGTGAAAAAAAGGTGAGGCTGGGAAACTAAAAGACTAAAAGTTTCTCTCAACTCTACGTGTTATCTAGCTAATTTAGGATTATTGGTGTTTTTTAGAAGGTACTGCCGAGTGTGGTCATCACTAATGATACTACAGGAGCCAATACTTCCTAACGAGAGTTTCAGAATCCACTCCAGATACTCCTGGTTTATGGGCTTCCACATTGATAAGAATATTCTAGAAATGGGAAGAGGCTAGAAAAATTAACGGTTATAAAACCTCTGTGAAAGTTTCTCTCAGATGGGGTAGAATTTGGTCTTTTTATTTCTCTTTTTTAATTGACAGTAACCACGTTATATACATTTTAGGTATTCGTCATTGACAATGTGTGTTTTTACTATATTTTTACCTTCACCATTGAATTTGGTCTTGTCTATCATTTCTGGTCTATTGGATACTGAATGTAAATAAAATAAGATTCTTTCAAATGAACAACTCTATACTTGTTTTTTAAAGTTGCCCCAGGACTTCAAAAGAACACGTTCTCTCTATATCATAACAGCTCTCTCATATCATCTCTATATCGTAACATATATATATATGTATATATATCATATATATCAGAACAATCTGTATCATGAGAGTTGGTTTATATCTTGTGAATGAACATACTGTAATCTGTAACTGTACAAAGATGTACCATGATGGTATTATTTCAGGTATTAATAGTTGATGTAGTACAAAGAAAAAATATTGGCATTTTCTCATCTGCAAAATAGGAATAATACTTCTTAGGGGTTTTGTAAAATGTACATAACATGGAGTCTGCCTAGTAGTTACTCAACAATTTCCAGCTATTATTAGTTAGATGGGCTTGGGGGTTGAATAGGAAATAGCAGGTAGTTACTGTTAAAGCTACAGAGTGTGTTAGATGCGTGAATCTCGTTTGTGTGTACAAAGTATCTTTGTATATTTTTCCTTAGCCTCCCAATTATGTAGAATAAAATCGTATGTGGAATGAGTTAAGCATAATTAATCAACACTTGACTGATAAAAATCTAACTCTTTCAAGGTGGCGCAGTGGTTAAGCGCTGTGCTGTGGAGCTGTCGGAAGCGGCAGTGTGAGTTCACCACCCGGCCAGGGAGAATCCCACATGGCACGGCAGACCTCTCCTGCCTCGCATGCTGCTCCCCTCAGCAGTGTATTTCGGTCGATGTGCCTGTTCTGCTCCCTGCTGTGTCTCTGGTGAACCCTCTTACCGCCCCCCACCTCTGGCCTGTACCCCAGCTTGTATGCATAAATAAATCTTTTAAAAAAAACTAACTCTTTCAAATTGCGATGTTTTCTATTGCCCAGATAAGAGCCAGCAAAAAGAATAAGAACTTTTGAAAAGCTGTTTACTGGAAATAAAAATGCTGAGCTACTCACAATTCTTTGGCTGCTTTTTATCAAAACTTTCAACCCCCCTGCTCTGAAGCTATTTCCCATCCCAGTGGGAAAAGTGGAGGCTGCACATTCCTGAAGTGCATTGCACACAGTAGGTCCTTAGCAAATTGCTGAGCATAAGCTGGGGAAATTTGGATTCAGTTTCTTTTGCTTATTCTCTCATGGTTTTATCTGTGAAATTCACCCAATGTCCAGAGATGACTCGAATCATTTCAGGGACGCATTGCTGTTTTGGATGCTAGGAGCACAGGCTTTAGAGCTAGCCAGCATGAGAATTCAGATAGTGATTTCCCAACTTACATGCTCTATGATAAGGCCCAGGTTCATGAACCTGTTTCAGCCCCAGTTTCCCTTTTTATGAAATGAACATAACAGAAGTACCATTCAACATGTTTTAACATATTTGGCATAGTGCCTGGCATAGAGTAATGCTTAAAAATTGTTAACTGATATTACTAATACAGATCGAAACTTCCAAAATCTGTAAATTTAATTCCAATTGCACATCTACCTGTTAGGGTGTTAATTTTGCTCCTCCTTTTATATAAGCAGTCTTGTTAGTGTAATGCATAATAATTAATTTAGTAAGAAACCAACTGTAGTGTGGTCATTACAGATTATGCTAAGGCTATTTTAAAAGTTTTAAATGATGATACCGTCAGATTGTCCAATGTGGTAGGGACTTATCACTAGCTGAGTGATCATTTGAAATGTGACTAGTTTAATTCAAAGTGTGTTTTAATTGCAAAATACACAGCCAATTTCAAAGACAGTAGGAAATTAGCAATAACTAACATATTGGTCACATGTGGAAATGATAATGTTTGGTTAAATATATTCATGTATTTCTTTTATATAATAAATTACATATATTTATATATTAATGAACTGTAATTATTAACTGTATTAACAACTTGCCTATTGTCACTCTTTAAAATATGGCTACTGGAAGCTTTGAAATTACTTACATGATTTGCATTTGTGGTTCATAGTTATATTTATATTTCTATTTATATTGGACAGTGCTTTGCTAGAGAATCCTGGCTACGCTACACCATAGCTATCCTACATACTTTGTTCATTTGACTTACGGAGTGAAAATCAGTTACCTTATACTGCTTTCTGTTGCTTCCAGTTTTCCGATTTGATTCTCAGGGATTTGGAGACATGGTCCAGTACTTTCTGAGCAGTGTTCCTTGCTTAGGAGTTTTCCTTCCCTGCTGGTTTGAAATTAAACAGATTTGTGGATCTTTAGAAGATAATTAAGATTCCAGGTTTGATCCTGTAGAATAAATCCTTATCAGTTAATTCAAGACTGAGTAAGAACTGGGGAAATGGAAGAATGCCTTTTATTTTTTGATGTTGATTATTTTTTTATGTGTGGTAAATGTACCTTAAATACCCACCAGTTGTTGCATTTTAATACCTGAAGTAAAAATACACTAATCAGAAGAATTTAGTTTTTAAGTTAAATGTTTTTCCTTATAACACAGATAGGTTAAAAACAAAACGATAGGAGAATATATGCAAGAAGTGGGAAATGGAGTGAGTAAATCAGGGAAAAGGTGGATTGTGGCATGGTGAAGGGTAGACTTGAACTTTAGCTGTGAGCTTAATGTAGTATAAAGTGTTGATCTCAGTCATGCACATTTGAAATTTACATGTTATAATGCAATGCTACTTCAATAAAAAAAGTAAATTGAAGAAGGTATATCATGCAACAGTATCTGAACAAGAGCTGAAATGGATATACTAATATTAAACAAAATGAACTTTAAGACAAAATTGTTACCAGAGACAAAAGAGGGCATATTATTATGACAAAAGGGTCAACCAACCAGGAATACACAGCAGTTATAATAACATGTACCTATTAATGGAGACCTGAAAAAGATAAAGCAAAAACTGAGAATTGAAGAGACAATTTCAATGAAATAGCTGGAGACTTAAGTTTCCACTTTCAGTAATGGATAGGATCACTGGCAGAAGATCAATGATCAATAGATGACTGGAAGAACACAGATAACCTAAATGACATCTGTAGAGCAGTTTATCCAAAAAACAGCAGAATATACATACTCTCAAGAGCAGAAGGGGCATTTTCTAGGATAGACCATGGGTTAGACCATGAAACAAATCTCAGTAAATTTAAAAAGATTGAAGCCATATAAAACATGTTCTATCCACAGTAAAATAAAATTAGAAATCAAGAACAAAAGGAAATGAGGAGTTCACAAACCCAAATAACTTAATTAGCAGCTTCATAAATAATAAATGAATTGAAGAAGAAATCACAAGAGAAATTAGGAAATTATTTGAGATGACTGAAAACAAGATACCAAAGATACAAATACAAGATAACAAAATTTATGGGATACAATGAAAGCCGTGCTCATGGGGAAACAGTTGTAAACATCTATGTTAAAAAAGAGGAGAGATCTCAGAACAACACTCTAACCCACTTTTTTATTTTTAGTGGCAAACTAAACCTAAAGCAAACAGAATAATAGAGTAGTTGAGTGCAAGAGAAAATAGAAAAACAACAAAAGCTGTTTTCTTTGAAAAGAGCACCTAATTTGCCAAACCTTTAGCTAGACTAACCAAGATAAAAAGAGAGGGCATGCAAAGTACTGAAATGATAGGGAAAAACCCAGCAACATAGAAACGCCTGCTGCTTTGTTCTGCAAAATTCACATTCAAGAATGCAAATAGTAACTCTTACCTGAAGTGGGAACTTGACTGTGGTGAAGATTTCAAGACATGCCAACACCCACAGTCACATGAGCTAATTTCTTTGAATACATCTGTGTCTTTATATCCTACTGGTTCTCTTCTCTGGAGAACCTTGACAAATACAGATGCTGCTATCATTGCCACTATCATTTCATATAAAAGAAGAATCTTTTCAAGAAATGTTGCTGGTATACCTGGATAGCCACATATAAAAGACTGAAGCTGGACTGTACTTCAAACCACATACACACCTGAAAATGGAGCATATACCTAAAAGTCAGAGCTGAAACTATTAAATTCTTAGAAGAAAACACGATTAAATCTTCAAGGTCTTGAATTAGCCACTGGTTTTATAGACACATACCAAAAGCATGAAAGACAAAAGGAAAAAACAGTCCAATTGGTCTTTATCAAAATAAAAAAATTTTGTGCTTCAAAGGAAAATATCAAGAAAATGAAAAGAATGGGAGAACTTCACATTTTCATGTCATCTGATATGGAACTTGTGTCCATAAAATATAAAGAACTGTTAACCTTGAATAACAAAGAGGCAGCCCAATTAAAAAATGGCAAGACATTGAGGGAGACCCTCCCCAAAGAAGATAAACAGACACAAATTGCTAATAAGTACCTGCTCAACTTAATTAATCATTAGGGAAAGGCAAAGCAAATCTATAGTGGGATACTACTCCTTACCCACTAGGATAATAAAAGAGACAATAGCAATTGTTGGTGCCTGTAGTATAAAATGGTGTGGTCAATTTGGAAAACAGTTTGGCAGTTCTTTGAAAGTTAAACATAGAGTTACCATGTGACTCAGCAATTCTAAGTATATGCTCCAGAGAAATGGAAACTGATGTCAACACAAAAACTTGTGCATGACTGTTCACAGCAACATTATTCAGAATAGTTAATAGGTGGACTTAATTCAAATGTCCATCAACAAATTGTGGTACATCTGTCTAAGGGGATGCTATTTGGCAATGGAAAGAAAGGAAGGATTGGTACATGCTACAGCATGCAAAGTGGAAGAAGTCAGACATAAAATGTCACATGTATTTTGGTTCATTTATGTGAGGTTTATAGAGCCAGTAAATCTAAAGAGACAGGAAGTAGATTAATGGCTGAGGGGCCAAGGTAAGAGGCGGGATTGACTTCTCGTAGGTTTGGAGTTTCTTGGGGGAAATGAAAATGGAGTGTTATAGGACTGTGGGCTTGCAACTTTGAATATACTAAATGCTCAATTCTGTATTTTCAAAGGGTGAACTTTATGGCATGTGAGTTATAGCTCAGTAAAATTTGTTTTTTAAAAATGCCTTTGCTTAGAAATCTGAAGGAAATTGAGTTAGATTTCAATTTCTGATTGTTTTTTATTTTCACAATATTTTTAACAATGAATAGATGATAACATTCATAACTCTCACACCTGCTGAGCACCCCTAAACCATTATTTGGAGGGGAAAGGGAAGGAGGGAATTAAAAAATGATTTAGTCTATATCTTTTTCTCTCCTGTTTGCTATTTTCAGCAAGTATCTTAGAGTTTGGACACAATGACATACACATTTTACCTCATGCATTATGATGACATAGTGGAATATTAATTGTGACATCAGTTCACATCTCAGATTTGCACCCACTGGCAGGTTAGGTATTTAATGGTCTACTGTTCATTAGGAAGAAGAAAAAAGCAATTTTATAATAGTTCATATCCTCAATTCACATTCTATGCATCATAATGTCTTACTGCACATTTCACTGTGTTAGTATATGAGACATTTCATTTATTCCTCAGCAAGCCTTTATTGGGCTCTTGCTGTGCAGTGAGCACTGCCAGGTTGTGGAGAATCCATGGGGCTGGGTATCCACTTTCAGGGAGAGAATCTTTAAAGTCTACAGCAAGTAAATGAGTAGATAAGATAACCTCAGAGTGACCAGTGAAAAGAAGATAATGGGATCAAGAATTACTGGGGTGGAGTTGGGTGTAGACTTTTGAGAGGAAGTCATGTTTGAGCTGAGACTGGAAAGATGAGGAGACAAGTGAAGATGGAGTAATTCTCCCAAATAGAGAAATAAGGGAGTGTAAAAGGCCGCAGGCAAACCTAAGTCAATCAGTCCAGCAGGGGGAGAATGCCGTGGAGGGAGGGGTGGGCTATGAGGGAAGAGCTGGGAGGTGGGCAAGGGCCCTCACCTGGAGCATTGTGGGAGCTCAGTAGTCTGACTTTCCCTGAGTGGAATGGAAAGACTGGGAGGTCAGGAAGGAATATGACCGGTTTAGCAAGTCATTTAACATTTCAGAAGTTTTAACAGGTCCTTCTGACTGCTGTGTAGGAAATAGACTGCAGGGGTGAAATGAGGGTTGGGGCGGGGGGGAAGGGAGCATTAGATGGTGACAGAAGCACTCTAGGCCAGAGAAGATGGTAGTGGGGCCTGTGGTGATCAACCGTGGCCAAGATGGTCAGGTTGAGGTATTTTCTTTTAGGGTGCAGAGGTGGATCGAAGTTTAATGGGGCTCAAGATATATACAATTTGAGAGTCCTCTCTAAGCAAAATAAGCTCAACCCCAAATGAGAGGAAGGAAGGGCCTTGGAAGGGTTCTGTGTGAAGAACCTACCATTTAAGTTTCGTGGACTTGACTGTAAATCCTCCTCTTGAGGGGGCTGAGACAGAGAGAAATGAAGGATGCCTGAATTTGGGTCTGAGCAGAGAGGATTCCGTTAACTTGAGAGTGTGTTTGGTTAGGGTCCGAGAGAAGAGCTGGGTTTTGCTCATGGTATGTTCCAGATGCCCAGTAAACATCCAAGAGGGATGTCAGCAACAGTTGAACAGAGCGGCCTGGAGCTCAGGAAGCAGGCAGGGCTGGAAAGAGCAATGTTAAGTGACCATTTTCATGGTATTTGAGGCTTTAGAGGTGGATGGCACGGCTGGGGAGAAAGCAGAGGGCTCAGAAAGCAGCCCTGGAACATTCCCACACTTAGAGGTTAGGAGAGGTGGTTCTACCTTGGAAATAACACAAATAAGATCATAAGAGAAACTAGTGGTAGCACACTGAACATTGGTCACCTTAAATTCTAATCTTTTGCTCTCTAATTGCAAGGGTTTAACAGCTATGGATCCATCCATAGTGTAAGGATAGCTGGAAGAACAGCGTTACAGAAAAAGTTATTTATAGAACATTTTATTTGAGGGAATTGTTTTAATTTTTTATAGTTCAGGAGTAGTAGTATTTGCTTGGTGCTAAGGAAATGCTATTTTCTCTACACTATCTTCAACCATTCTGCTTTCCTACAATGGAATCTACTTTTCCACCTCACAGAAACAATGCTTTCACAACATGGAATTAAAATGACCATTTAGAGAAATTAGATCAAGCTAATACTAAATGTCAAATGCTGTCTTCCATTTCAATTTAAGCATTTTTATAATTGTGTTTATAGTTAAGTTTTGCTTGATTATCAAAGCAGTCATAGTCTCTACATTCTTGATGAATGGGAAAAGAGAACGGGAAAAGCAGGGATATATTTGAAGCCACACACACTAAGAATGACATTGGAGCCATGTTCTAAAATTGGATTCAGTGGCACCAGAGGTCAAATATTTCCCCTTAAAACACAGAAAATTTTCATAGACCTCAGCTGAATTTGAATGTTGGCACTTGAACCTAAACCCCATCCTTGTGAAGGGCTCTACTATGCTATTATTTAGGTTGGTGGCCTCAGTTTCTTCCTGGGACTCTGCCCATATGAATGGACAGTTTAGTGCTTAAAAGACTAAATCTTTTCTGAGAAAAGGACTCTTCTATTTAAAACTTAGAATAATATAATGAGTTAACTTTAGAAGATATTTCAGAGGAAGGTTATATAGCTACAAACATATATATTTAATTTCATAGGATGAGAGTTATAAAGCATATTAAATTAAGGTAAGGAGATAGAAAGTGAAAGAGGCATTTTTTTATAGGGTGGTCAGGGGACATCTTTCTGAAAAGGTGACATTTTAGTGTCCAAGGATCAATTGCTTCATGGAAATTGATTTTCTGAAAGAGCAAAGTTATTTGAAAAGTGAATATTAAAAATGCTCAACCATGTTTTACATCAAAAGTTTAATTCATAATTGGAACAGCTAACAAGATTTTGATTGTATGTGTGTGCCCTTCTACATTTTGGCTCATTTAATCCTTGTATTTAACCAATGAGATGTCAACTACTTTGTCAAGAAGAAAGTCCCTGGGTCAGAGACCCTGGTTCCATTACATTCCATCACTAACCCGCTCTGATCCGCTGGGATCTCAACCAACGTTTCCCTGGGCTGTGTCCTGTCTGTCAGGTGGGGGAGTTGGAGGAGATGCCTGGGGCATCTTTGCACCAGCAGCATTGGAGGATCATGAAATCAGTCATCTCATTGTGTTGAAACAGCGATGCTATACTGGCCACTCAGAGCTACTTGTCCTGAATTGAAATTGCTCTGAATCTTTGGGATGTGAGGTCTTATATCTCTGCCTGCCTTTTAGAAGCATTTCCCCTCAGTTTTTCTGTAGGCAGCCACTTATTATAGCTGCCAATGTAAAGATGACAGCTGTCTCTACTTGCTTGCTGCTCCTGCCATTGGTTTTTGCGATGTGCATTGGAAAGTAGATGACCTAGGACACTAGAGAGTGTATGGACCAGGCACAGGGGAGAGCTGAGTATGTTTCCTGTACTTACCAGGCGTTAGCCTCATTACAATTATTTAGCCACCCACGTATTTGTCTTTGGAACTTCATAACCGTGTTCTGGTGGTTTAATGTCTGCTGGGAAATTAACGCAGCACCCCAAACCAAGCTGTCTCTCATGACTAATGTTATAGAGGTTCCAATATATAATTATAATGCAATATTTTAATAATTTTATATGTCATATAATTAAAACAATACAACTATAAATTATATATTTAATATTAAGTGTTGTATTTTGTAACATTTATATACGGTTACATAAATATATAATCTATACAGTCATCAACTTTCAAGTGCCAAGACATTCGAGCAAAACTAGCTAGAAAGATCTAAGTTAACCTTCGTATACAGTACTTTATAAACTGTATAAACTTTATGGACATTAAAAATCTGACCTAAAACAAAGGCATTGCCTTGACATGTCACAGGTAGCTAATCGTTTTCATTATAAGATGACATTTCAGCTTTTTTTTTTTTTAATCCCTGATTAGGGGAGTAGATCCTAGGGGAAGCAGTTAAGTAGCCTTTGGACTGCTTAGTGATTTAGTTTCCCCACCATGGAAATGAATTCTGTTTTCCCACATTTACTAGACTGGGGATCTCTGATAATGGAGATACAAGGCGGGCAGTCTCAGAAGGAAGGTACCAGAACGTACCATCACGTATAAAAAGCAGAAGGAGACAGAAGTCTAAGGCTCGTACGTGGAACTTCTTTCCAGACCCGTGAGAAATCACAGCCTCTAAGAGTCAGATGCTCAGTCTTTTCTTTCAACAGGGTATTTCCCTACTTTGAAACCCTGGTGGATTGGAATTCAACTAATTGGTGAAGAAAAGGTGAAATGGTCAAGAAATGAATCTCATAATTGTGGGAGGAAATAGAACATTTTGGTTATAAAGCAAATAACATGATTAGCGACAGAGGAAAATCTATCTGATAATTAAGTCTTACTTCGGTGCAACAAGGATCCTGAATCAGGGAAAACAGCTCTGCCCATACATCGGTCCTGGAAAGGTTTCTTCCCGGCACCACCTAAATGAAATGAAAACACAATTCTGTTTCAGAACGGCATCAGAGATAATAGTCTACATTCCTCGGGCAGCTCTGGTCAAGCGATGCTTTCCTAAGGACAGGGAGGCAGCCACCAGCTAATTTAAGACAGTCTCAAGGGACATGAACCCTGGAATTCTTCTTTCATGCTTGGCTTCTGTCCAGTCAGCTTTCAGATTCATTCTTCCAGGCCTGTCCCTCCTCTTAGATACCGCTAAGATGATTCTGGAAGGTGAGAGAGCCAAAAGGGCCTTGGAGATGTCATACAGAAAACCCCCCCCTTCCATGTCGCCCTCCTATGTCCCTAGGTGTGGATTTAGTCCTTAAATTTTTTTTTTAATCTCAATTTGAGGTTTGGGGATCACTTACAGTAGTCAAAGCTGTTCTCGGTACTATGGTTGCTCTGGTGTGAGAGGTCATGAACCCACAGTTCCGACCTCTTGGCTCAGAGAGGTCACCATGGAGACATCTGACTGCAATTATGACCCGAGACAGGTGAGTACTCAAGCTGTGGGCACACTGCAGTTTGCCCACCACACAAGCTTTAAGCCTGATCAGATGTTCAGATGTTGTAGATGAACCCAACTCTTGCAAAGCCTTAGGTGCTCTGGTCTTGGAGCACTCAAAACTCAAAACTCAAAAAGAAAAAAAAAAAAAAGCAAAACTCACGGTGTGGAAGGCTATTCAGGTTGGTCCCAATGTGTCATCAAGTTCAGTTTTTTTTAAAGATCTATTTATTTATGCATACAAACTGGGGTGCAGGCCAGAGGTACAGGGGGTGAGAAGATTCACCAGAGTCACAGTGGGGAACAGAATAGGTGGATCCACTGAAATACACTGCTGAGGGGAGCAGTGGGCGAGGCAGGAGAGGTCTGCTGCGCCATGTGGGAAGCTCCCTGGCTGGGGATCAAACTCATGTTGCAGTGACTTTGATAGCTTCATAGTGCTGAGATTTAACCCATTGCATCATCAGGGAGGTCCCAAGTTCAGTTTTAAAGCTATATAAATCCTTTCTTTACCTCTGGATTTCAACTTTATTCTACTACTCAGTACTGAAAAGAGAAACTGATCTCTCAAATACACAGAGGTCTATTTACATGGAAGCAAAAGGAAATTTCCGATTCAACAAATTTCTGGAATTTTTTAGTTCTTACGTGATATTTTAACTTGTCAAGTTTGGCCTAGATTGTCCTGGTCCTCGACGACCTAGTTTCACTACATTTAGTGTTTCATCATTCTTTTATTTTCACAGATAATTAAAACCAAACTGCATGTTTTTTGACTTTTTAAAATTGTTTCACAAGCCATATGCAGACCACAGTTTATGGGTCACATGTTTTCTTGGTAAAATTGAGGTCTTAAACACTTTCAAGGTCTTACTGCAAATCCTGGAGGTTCCTCACTTTACTGTTCTCACCCATCATGTATTGTTTGTTCTGAAGTTTTGACTGGGGGTTGGGGGGAGGGTGGGAGTGTTGGGGTGGGGTCAGGGGGCGGTGGTGGGCATGGCAGCAAGGAATCCTTGCGGCCTTTTGCACAGGGATCCTTCCAAGAATCCCAAACCAGAAATTATGCAGGTTAAAAATTGATCGAATGATTCTAAGGTGATTGATTGAATGATGAACATACCAAAAAATGAATTCAAGTCAGTCCTCTAGCTGTTAACGTATCAACCAGTTGCTTGGTCCTATGGAAGATTCTGGCTGGCCTTGGCTATTCCCACCGACCTTTGGGCATTCCAATCCTCACCCAAGACTATATTGATTTCTTCATCCCAAGAAGTGGGAGGGGAATTGAGAAGGAAGGCTAGAAAATTAGGGGTAGGGTTTGGTAGTGGGTATTATGCAAAGCTTTTATTCCACTTTAGCTCCTAATAAGGCAAGAGAATCTTGGATATTCAGAAAACCCCCTGACTTGCTTTTCTTTTTAGAATGTGAACTTTCTAGTGATTATATATGTTGTCCTTTTTCAGTTAGCAAGAGATTCAGATCCCTCAAGCCATTCATATAACCTTCCTAGCACTTCTTTTAATATGTTTATTTGGGGTGGTGGTGGGGATACTTGATTTGAATAATATAAATAGCCTTTTTTTTTAATGAAAAGAACTTCTTTCCTTAATTCTTACATTTTCAGTGAGCTCATATTGTGTGCAGGTGAACAACTGTGGTGCCTTCAGCTGCCCTGGCACTGCTCACAGCTTCCTACCCTTAACTCCCCGGTTGTAAACCATTATATTTACCCACTCACAAACTAATACATACTTATTTACTTCCTACCATCATTAGTCTTATTTAGGAGAATGTTGAGCCTGCAGAACTAAGAAAAAACATAAAATGTTTACATTTAGGTTAAGCAACATAGAAACTCACAGAGATGAAGGTAAAGGCTTGGAAGCAAAACAAGGGCTTTTCTCGCTCAGACTGTAACCCTTCATGAACCTGTTTCTTCTGAGATCCTGCTGAGTTCTTCTTCTTGGGATATATATTTTCATGCTAATTATCCATTTTGTGAAATAACTCAGCTACACTCTTAGCCAGGGCAGCTGATGGATCTTCTTACAATGTAATTCAAAAAAAAGTTGGGCTTTTTTTCAGGTAATAATTTCAATGGGAAATGTCTACTGGCTTCTTTTGGTGATAATTTAGCCAAGCAATATGAAGAATCTGTCTTGTAGGAATTAGCACTTAAACAAATGACCTTCCTGAACTGAATCTCTCTAGATCATCTACTCAAAAGTTCCCTCTGCAGGAATCTTCTGCTACCATTCCATAAAAACCAAACTTGAAATATGCAAACTTTTCAAACCATACACTCAGGATTGGAAAATTCAAATTCATATGACTCATATGACTTCTGAAGCAACTCAGAGGTTAAGATCTAACTTGCACTTAATATTTCAAAAAATGTGTTTTTTTGCCCCATGAGTTTCATCAAAGAGGATATATAAGTAGCTAATAAACACATGAAAAGATGTTCAACATCATTAATCATCAGGGAGGTGCAAATCAAAGTAAAATGAGATACCACTTCACACCCAGTAAAGTGGCTATAATCAAATAGTTGTAAAAATGATGTTGGTGAGGATGTGGAGAAATTGGAACCCTCTTAAGCTGCTGGAATGTAAAATGGTGCAGTCAACTTGAAAAACAATCTGGCAGGTCCTCAAAAAGTTAAATGTAGGTTACCATTTGATCCAGCAATTCTACTTCTTAGTATATTCCCAAGAGAAATGAAAACATATCTCCACAAAGAATTGGGGCACGAATATTCACAGCAGCATTATTTATAAGAGCTAAAAGGTGAAAGCAACCCAATAATATCAACTGATGAATGGTTTAACGAAATGTGGTCTATCCACACAATGGACCATTATGTAGCAATGAAAAAGAATGAAGTGCTCACACATGGTACAACATGGATGAACGTCGAGAACATTATGCTAAGGAAAGAACACAGTCACAAAAGTCCACATACTAAGTGATTCCATTTACATGAAATATCCAGAATAGGCTAATTTGTAGAGACAAAGTAGGTTTAGTGGTTGCCTAGAATTAGGGAAAGTGAGGACAGGGAGTGATAACTAAAGGCTATGAGGGTTTTTTTGAGTTGATGAAAATGTTCTAAAATGAAATGTGCTTATGGTTGCATAACCATACAAACCATTGGATTTTACACTTCCAATGGGTAACTTGTATGGTATGTGAACTATACGGTATGTGAGTTACATCTCAATAAAGCTACTCTAAAAAATAGAGTAGGAAAGAAAGAAAGACATCTCTGTCTAGGTTTCCTATCTTAGTTTTTGATTATCCTGGCTGCCTGGAAATTCTTAACCTCATTATTTTGGCTTTCTCTACTAAAACTCATTCCCTCTTTTTGTTTTTGGTAGAGACAAAGAAGTAAAAAACTTTCTAATCAAACTTCTTGAACCACACTTCTAATTCTCAAAGGTCATTATTAAATGAGTTTTTTTGGAGGAAAAAATGTTCGTGCCTTCAAACTTTTCACATAGGATTCACTTTTATACCATTGTTCCCCCTTGTATGTCTGTTGGAATCTCTTAGCCACATTGGGAGTCAGATTCTTCATCTATAGAATGAGAAGATTGGCAAGCTGTCAAAGACCTCTTCCAGGTCTGAGGTCCTGCAAAGGATATCAATATCCTTTGAGAAAGCATGGACATGGAAAAATGAACACATTTTTCCTGAAACATTGTAGACATAGCTACAATCATAGCTATGAAAAGAATTGGAGTTTGATTGTATAGCCAAGTTTACAAATCAGCAAACACACAACGAAGATGATGAGTGAGGAGACTTGATTTCTGCTGTGATGATTCCTGGTGAGATTTTGAAGTCACAAGATTGCTCAGTATACTCTCTTTTATGTAAAATGGGCATTATATAACTTGCCTACCTCCCTCTAAGAAATGTTCCCATTGAGTAATTAAATGACCAAATATAATGCAAAGATTTTAGCAAAAGTTTATATATAATTCAAAGCAAAAAATGCTTTCATTGAAAACTTTCTTAGTAGAAAATTTTTGCCACCTAGTTTTTGTGACCCATTTCACTTTGGTCTCCTCCTAAAACAATAAACATAGTATAATGAACAAGATTGCACACATTGTGACCTTTTGAGACTGGCTTTTTTTTTTCCCCCAGCAAAATGCACTTGAAATCTACTCATATTGTTGTGCCTATCAAGTTTGTCCCTCTCTGGCTTGGGATAGAACTCGTGCTGCAGTGCTGCAGATAGCTTCATAGGGCTGAGACTTAACACGTTGTACCACCAGGGAGGCCCCTCTCCCATCTTTATTGAGAAACAACTGACTTATGGTATCTCGGAAGTTCAAGGTACACCATGTGATGGCTTGATCTGCATACATACTGTGAAGTGATGACCATGGTAAGGTTAGTTAGCACATCTATCACCTCACCTAGTTAACATTTTATTCCTTGTGATAGGACCCTTTAAGATCTAGTCTCTGAACAACGTTCAAGGACACAATGCAGTGTTATTAACTTTTTCACCAAAACATTTTTGCCTTGCCAAGGCTTATATCATATAACTGAGGACTTGTACTCTTTGACCAACATCTTTCCATCTCTCCCACCCACCCCCAAGCCCCTGGGAAACAATGTTCTCCTCTCTGGTTCTATGAATTTGGAGGCTTTTCTTAGATTCCACAGATGAGTGAGATCATACAGTTTTTGTCTTTTTTCTGGATGAACATAATAACACTTTTCCCCCTTCTGCCATCTCTGTTCTCCCTTTGACCAACTAGTTTGTAAGATAGATGTATTTGGGAATCACAGAGTTAAAGATTACCATGGTTGCTCAGAAATTAGGCAAAGTGTTCAAGTTGTCCAATTCTTGGAATTTTTCTGTTGCTAGGTTGATAAATGGCCCAAAAGATAAAACTTTCTTGAAGAAAAATGTAGTGCTTTCAACCATGCTGCAATTTCACTTGGCCTAAGGCCAGGCAGGCTCTGGAGACACGCAGGGACAGGATTTGCTTCAACATCTGTATTTTGATACAGTTCTGAATTTTAAAAAACATTTTTTGTCTCCAATTTTACCTTTGGAAAGTGAGATTGTCATTTCAGGTCCTGGCCAGATCTGAGTAGTATTAAGTCAAGGTCTATTGAAAATTAAACAGAGACCATTTCTGGAGATGGTTTCTGGAGAGCTTGGGTTTGCTTTTTCCTTCCTCTCAAGCTAAGAAGTGACCTGTGGCTGTTTCATAACTGCTGGCAATAGGCACAGAGTCCCCGGACCAACATTCGGGTTTATTATTCATGGCACAGCGAGCAGCATGATGAGTAGATTCCCTCTGACACTCTTTGCCTCTCGCTCCTCAGGGGATGATTCAGTATGGCTGGATGAACCCCCAACCCCATGCAGTGGGTGAGACATAGCTCGGAGACCTGAGATGGGAAGCCACCACTTCTAGAGCGGGCAGTAAGAAGCCTGTTCTTTGTCCCCTCGCAGGTGTTACCTCATCTTCAAGGTTACCAGCTGAATAAACAATCTTGCCCCAGAAAAGAGCAGACAGTGATGACAAAACTTTTAGTAAAGTCTGGTTAAGTGGCAAAACAACTGTGAGTAGAGATGGAAGAGCAGAGAAGCAACTCCTCCAGCAATCTGGGTCAACCGCAAGTGGCTTTCTGCAGCAGCATGACTGTTGTCTATGATAACTTGGAAGACAGGACATGAAGTCTGGGGTTATAACTAGATAAATAACCAGGCAGGATGTTGAAAGTATCAGTCTGTTGCTCTTAACTGCACATGATTGGGGTATGGGAAGAGACCTATGAGACTCTTCATTTGCAAGTAGAATTTAGAGAATCTAGAATGGACCCAAGATTTGCTGAGCTGGAAAAGAAAACTGTTCATTAGTCTCAATCTCCACAGTCATTGAAAGAGTCTCAAAATGAAAAGGCCTGGGACAAAAGCTTATATTAATAATATGGCTGTAATGTCATCAATAAGATCACTGAAAGGTTTTTATAATTAAATAATATTGATTGAGGTAACATTGGCTTACAACACTTTATGTATTTTAAGAGTATAGGTTCACACCTCTGCAAAGGTGTTACTACACCACAACACCACAGCAACCAATATCCTTCACTACATTCCACTGGGTCCCCTCTCCCCTTCGCTCCCTACCCCGCCCTCCCTCCCTATCTAGTAATCTCAATTCTGCAGTCAGATTTCTAGAGTTTCTCTTGGCTTAGTTCCGTCTATTCCTTTTTTTCTTTTTTAAATGTATGCCACAGTGAGTGAAACCATTGGTATTTGTCTTTCGCTCTGTGATTTATTTCACTTAGCATAATCCCCTCCAGTTCCACCTATGTTGCCACCGATTGCAAGATTTCATTTTTTAAAATAGTTGAGTAATATTCCATTGTGTGTGTGTGTGTGTGTCTATTTGTGTGTATATCTCACAATCATTTCTGATTTCCATCAACGTAGACCAATTTTCCTTTCTTCTGAACTGCAGGTAAATGAAATTATACAGAGTAACCTCTTTTCTGTCTGCCTTCTTTCACTCAGTATATTTTTGGGGTCCTTTCTTCTTGTGTGTCTCAGTAGTTCATTCCTTGTTATTGATGAGTAGTATGCCACTGTATGGATATACTGCAATTCATTTTTCCATTTTTGTGTTGATGGATATTTGGGTAATTTCTGGTTTTATACTACTAAGTCTGGTATTCACATATGTATGTGTGTGTGTGTGTATGTGTGTGTGTGTGTGTGTGTGTGTATTTCTCTTGTGAGAGTTCCCAGAAGTGGAAATACTGGACATTATCCCCAGGTGTAAGTTCCTGAGAAAATTTGAATTCTAGACTATTTTGAGTAAGAAATAAGTGGTGCAAATACTTAAATACTTCACTAGATTATGCTGGACTTTTTTGTTGTTGTTGAGAGGAAAATTAACCCTTATCAAAATATCAAAGAATATCATTAGTGTCACTAATATGCACCCTAGACATCTTATATCCTACATTAACACCTTAATGTATAACATCTTATATTACACGTGAGTGTTGTTATTTATTATCTGTTTGACCTTGAACAAATTAACTTCCCAGACTCTATTTAAATAAGATTTAAAATAGCATCTACTTCATAACATTTTGTCAGAATAAATGAGATAGTGAATAAAGACCTAATCACATTGTGTGACGTTTAAGGTTGCTCAAAAATGTTAACAATTAAAATTATTATAATTAACATTCTGCAATAACTCCAGGAGATAAGAATTCATAACCCATTTTCAGACACAGTGAACAATTTGTCCTAGCTAAAGAACTAGGAATAAGATTCAAATTTAGGTCTACTTTGGTACAAAACCTGAGCCCATTCCACTAAAATATTTCCATGAGGTAGGTGTTTCTCATGGAGTATCTAATTTAATCTTTACAGCAATTCTGTTGGATGATTTCTGCCAAAATGAAAAGAACAAGAAGGCTGTGAAGGAAAGAAATTAATGAACTAGGAAAAAAAATGATATGGAACATCTCAGAGTTCGCTTATTTTTCTCAAATGGTGAACCTAGCGTACCTTCAAAGCTTCCTGGGGCTCTGTGGGAGTATTTTTGCAAGTAAAGATAGAATTTAGGAGGTTTTTTTCTTGTTTATTCTTTCCTAAAAACGTAATCATATATTCTATTTTTTTTCCTTCTGATGCTGCTTCTCTCTCATTAGTGCAATAGATCCCCTATTGTAATCACAGCAGGATTATAGATGACTTCTCTTAATAAACTTATGGGATAGCTTATAAATATTATTTATAAAAATGTGGGCAGAGTGGAGAACCTACAAGGTGTACTGAGGGACTGCCAGGATGGAATAGAAAACCATTATGGCTCCAACTCCAGAAGCTACTAGAATAGGGAGAAAAATGACTTTATCGGTAGGAGAGAGCTGCTCAACAAGAGTTGGGGCCTTTGGTGGAGAGATCTATGACACCTGTGATGACTGGGGTGGAAGGCAGGAAAATAGACACCCTGACCGCTTTGTGTCTATTGCTTGGTGAACAGGATATGGGCAGTAGGCAAGTAAACACGGCGGCTGTTTCTATCGGGTATTTATTAAAGAGGTGCAGGGAGCGGGGACACTCTGAACCAGATCCTTGGAATTGGCTATCTTACAGACGTCAAAAAAAGACTATAGAAGTTTTAATAAGTTGCCCAAATTTCTAGAGGTAAGAAGTAGAAGCGTTTAGGATTAAACAAGGGTTTAGTTCAATGGTTCTTAATCCTGGTTGAACGTTAGTATCACCTGGGAAAGGCTTAAAAAGAGGTTCTGGGAGGATGGTGTCCGCCAGCTGGACCACTGAGAGAGACCCCTGGGACTAACATTCCAGAGGAAGCCCTGACATTGAAGCCAACACTCTGGACTAGCCCCTCGCCTGGTTTTCTTGGCACCAGGCTTCCATGAAAAGTGGGCAAGAACCACTGGTGACTCCTCACCAGCCTGCAGAGGCTGGAAGGAGTGGGACCCAAAGAGCTTTCTCTGACACAGAAAAGGAGAGAAGCCTCAAGCTTTTCAGATTGGCATGCTGAGGCGGTAACATCTTATTTACCACAGAGGGAACTCCTTTATTTTTTTTCCTGAACCCGGAGAAAAGCATTTCAGTGGGGGTGACAGAGATTGATTTTTCCACAGAGGGCAACCTCAGAGGTTGAAATCATAATGTAAGGAAATTTATGATCTGGGAGAAATGTAGCTGAGCTAAGCTAAAGGACTGCGAGGTCAGATTTGTAACACAGACAGAAGCTGAGGTTGTGTACGTCTTGAGAATTCTAAGTTTTGCAAAAATACCCATGAGGAGGGAGAGGTGGATCCTTCCTGCTCTCCCCGGTCAGATGTCAGCACAACTTACCTGGTGACTGCTCTGTGGTAATTAAATTTGCTTATTTATTTCTAGTCTTCACGGCTAATGAGACTACTTTCGATCCAGGCCCCCTAGCTGAATTAAATCAATGGATTAAAAGCTTAAATCTGTGTTTTGGTTTAAACTTTCGCTTTCTCAGACCACAGGATATCTCAGTTCTTGGACTTCATCCCAGGGATGGAGAGGTTATTTTTCTTTTAAATGAATTGATCGGATGTAGGTTTAAGGACCGTGTGAACAGACTTCCCACGTAAAGCAATGAAGGCGCTGTCGAGTCCAGTCTGAGGCCGCTGAAGAGCCCTAACAGGAGGAGGCTGTGAAGACCCAAACTCACGGAGTTTTCACATGAATTACGGGGCCTATTTTACCCACAAGGCCGGAAGACATTTTAATCTTCTACTTGTATACAAAAAACCATCTGATTTTCCCTCAAGGCAAAATCATTTAATATGGCCATAAATAGGCAAAATGACTTCCCTTTTGCCCCAATGAATTGCTGTAGACTAGCTGAGATTTTCTTTACAGGTTGAGGTCTGGAATTAGCATGGAATATTTTTAAAGATTTATTTTATTTATTTACGTATACAAGAACTGGGGTGTAGGCTAGAGGTGCAGGGGTGGGATGGGGTGAGAGGATTCACCAGAAACAGAGTGGGGAGCAGAACAGGCACATCTACTGATAACTGCTGAGGGGAGCAGCGGGGAGATAGGAGAGGTCTGCGGCACAGTGTGGGTCAGTTCCCTGGACGGATCAAACTCAGGCCTTAGTGACTGGTGATAGCTTGATAGCGTTGAGATTTTAACCCGTGTGCCACCAGAGGAGCCTGTCTTTCTGTTTTTGTAACAAAATGAACCATCCAGATGAACCTTAAATGACATTTGATGGCACAGCTCATTCTTATCCCCATGGCCACTGACATGAGTTTTGTAGGTTTCTGCTTAACTCTTTATTTTTGTTTCATAGATTTATGTATGTGCAACCAATAAATGATACTATTTTGTAAGTTATTGCTTTCAATTTATGTAAATGCTGTTATACAACATGCATTGATGTGCTTGTTGAATTTTCCGCGCAACATTGTTTTTCAAAATTACCTGTGTTCATACAGGTAGCTCTAGTTGTTTTTGACAACTGTAGTGAATCTAGCTTATTTTATTTGCCAATTTACTTTAGACTTAAACAGTCGTCCCACTATAAACAACACTGTAATGAACATCCTTATGTCTGTTCCCTTGTGCTAGTGTGTGGTGGCTTTTCTAGGTTCTCAGTTATTGGGAAGGGAATTGCTAGGTTGTACAGTACTCACTTTCGATTTTTTCTGTGCTTGTTTTCAATTTTTTTAGGAGCTTACCAAAAACCCTCTATCAATTTACCCTTTTCCCAAAGGTATCTTAGACTGTTAGCAACCATTTCCCTCCACATACAAAATTTAGATAACCTGGAATTCCTAAACCCAACCTCTCTATAGCCTTCCTCATCATTCTCAGATAAAACCTAGTCCCTTAAATAGCAAACCAAACTCTACCATCAGTCCCTTTTCCGTCTCCTTTAGCTCAGCTCATGTATGATCGCTCACTTTGGTCTAATGCTAGTTTTCTTGTTACTTCTTGACATTTCAGGTTTGTTCTTGCCTCAGCTCTTGCACTTGCCTTTTCATCAACCTAGAAGACTCTTTGGTCAGATATTCTTGTGACCTGCTCCATTATTTCTTTCAGGTCACTGCTAAAATATTCCCCTCTAGAGGAGCCTTCTTGGACCATCTGCACCTCCCCTTCCCCCATTCTGACATTCACGATCTTTCTTACTTAATTTTATTTTTATTCAAAGCACGTCTCACTCTGACATTACACTATGTGGTTGGTTTGGGCTTTTTTTGTTTGTTTGTTTGTTTGTTTGTTTATTGCCCCTTCACTTACATGTGATGAGGGTGAAGGTAGGGGCATTCCTTTTATGTTGACTTCTGCTTCTGCATAGCCAGAGGAATAAGTGAAGCCTAAACGTTGAAAGGATACATGCGCTTCTGTAAAGTCAGGGATGAAAGGAGAATTTGTGGTCTTTAGAGGGAAGTGAAGCATCTTTTGCCCCCCAACTTTCTGCAACACCCCTTGAGTTGGAATGTGCATTCACATGTGGCAAAAGGAGGCAATATTCAGAAAGGACTGGAGAGAAGATATTGAACTATTGAATTCCAAAATCTGTATGACCATTTTCTTT
This sequence comes from Scalopus aquaticus, assembly GCA_004024925.1. Lineage (NCBI taxonomy): Eukaryota > Metazoa > Chordata > Mammalia > Eulipotyphla > Talpidae > Scalopus > Scalopus aquaticus. The sequence goes on from PVIJ01015008.1 coordinate 24,098, forward strand.
TTTGATTGAGGTTTGCACCAGGACATTGTCTGTTGAGCATGGGGGGGTAGTGGGTCCATATGGACACTCCATAGAGTGTCCATAAACTCTTCCAAATTTATGTGAGTCAGACCAGTATATGCTTCCAAATTATCCACAAAAGGCTTTGACCAATGATAAGAAGGCCAAGGGAGATGTATTAGTTGTTAACTGCTGGATAACAAATCATCCCATGATGTAGTCATTTAAGTAACACACATTTATTATCTCACAGATTATGCAGGGCAGGAATCTGGGCAAGCTTAGCTGGGTCCTCTGCTTCATAAGGTTTTACAGGGTGCAAGCAAAGTGCTGTTGTTATCTCAAGGCTCTAGTGGAGAAGGATCTAATTCTTTCTACTCTCACTTCTGTGGTTGTTGGCAGGATTCAACTATTTGTGGGCTGCTGGCAGGAGGCGTCAGTTTCATGCTGGCGGTTGACCAGAGCCCACCTTCAGTTCCTTGACACATGGGACTCCCTATACAGCAACTTGCTTCATCAAAACAGGCAAGTCAAGAAACTAAGAACTCAAGCAAGGTAGAGTCTTAAAACTCTTATAGTCTCATCTTGGATGTAATTGTCCATCTCCTCTGCCATATTCTTTTCATTAGAATCAAGTCACTAGCTAATAGAAGGGGAGAGAGGATTGTTCAAGGAGAGTGAGTACCGAGGGGGAGGGATCATTGGAACTTGGTTCCCTTAGAAGGAAAGCAAGAGAGGACTTATATGGGCTGGGAAGGAGGACTGTTATGTGGTGATGGAAGAATTAGCCCTACTTTAGATTTAGTTTACAACTTGAGATATTATTTATCACCATTTGGATGAAACTGAATGGCAGTATAAAAGGATGCTTTATAGTGTGTCAAAAGGGAATTAGTTCTGACACCTGTTGAAAATGGCAAGGAAGACTTTATTCAAGACGATTGCAAAAGGGGAGAGATATTGACCTTAACTCTGAATACAACAGAGACAAGTGGGTGTTTACAGCTAATGGGCAAGGTGGGGAAGCAGATGGAAAATTAAGAAGAAGTTGGCTAAGCATTAAGAAAGGAAATGAAGGGGAACTGGTTAGATATCAAGGGAAGAGGAGCTTGGTTGGATATGAGGACTGATAAAGTGGCATAGCGAAATTCTCTGATAAAAGTGGGCTCAGGAAGTCAAGACCAAGGCCTAGTTGAGGAGGTGGTCTGGGGGAATCAGACTGAAATTTGGTTAAGAAGCAAATCTTTGGGGCCTCCCTGGTGGCGCAGCGGTTAAGTGCTGCGCTATGGCGCTGTCGGCAGCAGCGATGCGAGTTCGAAGCCCAGCCAGGGAGAATCCCACATGGTGCGGCAGACCTCTCCTGCTTCGCTTGCTGCTCCCCTCAGCAGTGTATTTCTGATCTGCCTGTTCTGCTCCCCACTATGTCTCTGGTGAACCCTCTTGCCACCCCATACCTCTGGCATGTACCCCAGCTTGTATGTATAAATAAATACATCTTTAAAAAAAAAGATTTGGAACTTGGTTGGTGATTTTGAGGAGGGCTTATGGAAATGGGGCTTTGCTCTGAATTGGGTACTGTCAGAAAGTGGGCACAGTTCTATGCACAGGTATCTCACTAAGTCTTCACCACAGATACTAGAGCTTGGATAAAGCTGTGATTGGTAAAGAAGCAACAGTCACCCCTATTAACCAGGAAGGAGAATGTCTGGTATATTATGGATGGCACAGGAACCTTGTTTTTGTCTTAGACAAAATTATGATGTGAGCTGGTTTTGTTTCATTCATCATAGACTCATCTTGTCTTGGTTTCCTGTAAGAAGGTTTATGTCCCACTGGAGGACACCGCAGTCTCACTGTGAGAACTAGCCCAGCCTCTAACAATGCCCAGGCCTAACTGTGAGTACCAGGTTAGGTCCCAGATGCTCAGGGCCTTTTTTTTTTAAACACAAAACACATAAATTCTCTGCATGCAATGGACTGAATTGTGTCTTGCCCCATACCCTCAACACCCTGTATTTGTGTGTTGAAGCCATACCCCCAAATATAACTGTAGTTGGATATACAGTGTTTTAAAAAGTAGTTAAGGTTAAATGAGGTCATAAGGGTAGGTCCCTGATCCAATAGGATTAGTACCTTTATTCCAAGAGACACCAGGGAGCTTGCTCTGCCTCTCTCCATGGTCATGCGTGAAGGGAAGGCCAGGTGAGGACAGCGAGAAGACAGCCTTTATGAGGAACTGATTGGTTGGAAGCTTGACCTGGCACTTGCCACCTTCAGAACTGTGAATTCATTTCCAGTGGTTAAGTCCCCTTCTCGTTGGCACTGTTACAGCAGATGAATACACCTGCCTTCCCCTACTCTTCTTGGTTCCTCTCCCCACTGGCCACCCAGTGAGATGGCTTAAGCTACTTTTTTCTGGCATTTATTCTGTCCTATATTTTTTAAATAAGATACGGTGCTATTTCAGATTCATCAACTTGAGATATTATCTGCTAGTTTCCTATTATGATAGGTAAGTTTTTTACTGTACAGCATCCTTGCTCCTACCCCCTTATGATGGCTACAATCTTTGTTTACATACATAGGTGGAATTGACATCATTTTCTTAATTATGTGGAAAATTGCCAGGATCACACTACTTGCCTGGAATAAGTGGAAGAGGAACTAACTTGTATCCAGAGAACGGGGGTGTGTGGAAAGAGTGAGGATAAGTGATTGAGTCTGTAATATTCATGCCTTTCCCCAGTCTCTTCCATCAGATACTAAACTCTGATACTCTAGTATTCAAGAGACTAATGCATAAGGAAAACAAAAGAGACCAGAAGTATTTGGCTACATTTTTGCTTCCAGGGGAATGGGAAGTAGACTATGAATTCTTCCTCCTCTAAGGAACCTGCGCCATTTCTAAGGACGAACATTACCAGAACCTGAGGCTTCCCTGCATGCTTAGATCAACTCCAGACCACAGGGAGGTGATTGTGGCAAGTAGGCACCGAGGGGCGAGCCATTCGGGAAGTTCAAAGTGAAGTGTGATGCAGGTCAGATTCTCTAGTCACTTGCCCTTTGAATTGGACTCTACCATTAATCTGCCACATTTTCAGTGTCCTGCTAGACAATAGACTTTTAAAATGATGCACCCGCAGCCCTAAATTTGCTGAGCTATTCTCATACTCAGCTGAGCTCATTTCAGACCATTCAGACTGTACCACAATTAGCTGCTGACACTATCCTAAAATAATATAAAGCCAGGCCAGTAATTATACACTGGATGAAACTATGTATAGAAAAGCTCATTAACTTGTGGGGTGGTACAAGTTTCTGGAGGGGGAACATTGGAAGCAGGATGGTCGCGCTCTTATTGGTATGGGTGAAAATCCGACCACAGATCATTAGCTAAATATTTAACAACATCCTGCTTGAGAAGTATCCAATAGGTCTTCAGGGCTTCTGGGGCAAGAGACTTAGAGGGCCAGGAATTTTCCGAGTTTACCTGTAGATGGCACTGCGAAGTAGTCCAGGGGGAATCTGGACGAGTTTTATTTAGCAGCCTTACAAAAATGACCAGGATCAAGTCAGGATTGGTGTGATGACAATTGTCATCATTGCTGTCAACATCACCTCCTCATCCTCAACCTTATCCTCATCACTGTCACCAGCACCACCGCCATTGTTGTCTTCACAGTCGTCACTAACGTGAAATAATTGCCTGTGCTAGAATTCCAGGTCTCCTTTCCTGCTGTTCTGTAACCACCACTCCTACTCCAGCGGAGAATCATCTCACACTTGCATGCATCTGACTTTGGGATTCTCACTTCTGGACCATTGGTCCTGTGTGTCCCAGAGCTGGGATTGTCCTGCCATGCCCCTCCCTGCCCTGTTTTTGAGGGTCGTCCTGAGTCACCCCTCCACTCGGTTCTGAGACACAGCTCAGTCAGGGCTTCCGTCACGTGCATGGTCTTTGCCTAAAGAAACTTTCTCTTACTTCCCTGCCCTGCTGAATTTCCCCCTAAAATTGGAGTCTAAAATAAGTCTTAAAGCACCCGTTTCCTGGGCTTCCTTTGGTTTACAACCAGCGCCCATCCCAGCTCTCCGGGGTGCAAGGTGGTACCTGAGGCTACTGCCAGTTTTCTGGCTGCGTCCCTGCCCCTCTGCACAGCATTTCCTGCAGCCAATTCCTTGACATCACTTGTGCCTTCCTGGATCTCGGCGGGTTTGTCTTATCCTTTTGTTTCCGTGAGGATGGACATGTGGTAAATTACCAACAAATATTTGTTGAATGAACAAGTGAAAGAATATTAAGTAAAATGTCCTGTGATGCACTTATCTCCTCCAGGGAAGAACGCAGACACAGACCCCACTACACAAATATGCAGGCACAGATGCAGTGCAATGGGGAGCCTCGCCTGGGAAAACCTTTGTGTAATGTGCTTTCTTCAGGGGCAGGGATGCAGAGCGGAAGAGAAGTTTCTGATCTTCTTCTCACTAAAATATTTTATCCTGACTTTCTGGATCTTTCCAGCTTGGAGTGGGGGAAGGAAGAAGCCATGAGAAAGCCTCTTTTTTTGAGCAAAGAGTGTTAGACGTTCCTTTCTTATGGTGGGTATGTTGGATGTTATCCTGCAAAAGTTCCTACCTTTTTCTTTTCAAGCCTTGAATTTGTGAGCAGTATGGATATGTGGAGTTAATTTTGATATTATTATAGAAGACACTTTCTGTGGGATCTGTTCAAATTACATGATCTCCCAACTCTTGGAATTTTCCACCAGATCCATTAGGGTAGCCATCTTGCCACCTCCCTACAAATACCTTCACTCTGCAGCAGCCAGATTTATTCTCTGAAATCCTATCTCTTGGTCACTGATGGTTGGAGAAAGTTGAGTTGACAGGGTCCCTTCCCAGGTACTTGAGGTTTAAGGAAAGTCAGGTTATCTGTGTGCCCACACTCATGCCGAGCTACTAAGTTAATGACTGTTCCTAGTGGCCTTTGCTAATAATGATGCAAAGAGCTGAGCTCAAGTGCTTCCAACACTGCTGTTTGGCTCCCTAGTGTTCGTTCCTTCTTCCTCCCTTACCACACAAACCCGGATTTATTGCTAATAGACTACTTCTCCCATGTAGCGCGTGTGTCTGTCCGTCCCAAGGAAGGGGACCCACCCCCAGCCCCAAGAATGGAATTAATTGATCCAGTGTATCTTCTCATCCGTACCTGTGATAGATAGGTCCAGGCACAGACATGTGACTCAACGAAGAACAACCACATGAATGGACGTTTTACTTGAGTCTCCTGGGAAAGTTCTCATTTGTTCTTTTTGGTATAGTTTTGAGGGCTCCCCCTTCTGGATGTTGTCAGATAGAGACTGTGAGCATTGCATGCTTCTCCACACCAGCCCTAAGAGGCAACTGGGACAGAGGTGGGCAATATAAAGTCAGGGAGATGGAGGAGAGTCAGATGGGTAGCTACCCTATCTCAAAATGTGGGGTGGACTGTTGGCTACCCATTCTGACATGACATAGAGGGAAATGGAGAAAAGCATTTAGAAACATTTATAGTGACTTGACATTGCCATGACAGGCAAGCGTGTGCCCAGTAGTATGGGTGAAGGAGCTGTAGACCAGTTGGAGTGTTGCCCACCAAAGGAATGAGTTGCAAGTGGTGTAAACTGTGTACAAATCTTGCGCATTTGGACCATTGTAGCACTGGGTTGAGAAACAGAAACAGCAACTGCCCTTCACCACAGAGAGTTTGAGAAGCATTGATCTAGATTTACTATGACTTGAGCCAATTAATTTCCCTATTGGATAATTTGGATGATATTGTCTCCAATGGGCATGGAAAAGTATCTGGTCTGATAGAGTGAATGAATCCAGTGAAAATATAAGAGATCTCACAGACCCTTTTTATAGGGTTTTAAGGGTGTGTGTGTGTTAGTGAGTGCAAACATTTCAAGACAAGACTAACTTTTCTTTGTTACCTTGTGACAGCTGCCTGCATTTCATGTCCCCAATTCTTTGAACATGATGCCAACATGGAACAAGGGGAGATTCTTGAAGGAAAAATTTTCACTTGGATCTCTAGGGGAAATTAATAACAGGAAGGAGAGGTGACTTCATTCACTGACTATGCTTTTAACCTTTCTATTTCAAACCTTTTCTAATGTTGAAAAAACATCAGTGTGATTTTTCATAACACTTTTGATCACAGTCTTTAAGGAACTATCAGAATTATAAGTTATAAAAGCATTACATATAGGTTACAAAAAAGAGCTGGCCATTCTTTTTTTAATAAGTGAAGTGAACTAAGAAAAAGGCTGTAATGAAATAATTATGTGTTCATATAAATAGAATAAATGCATTTGTTAATAGGCATAAAACAAATTTCTGTGACCACTCTCCTTTGATATCATTTTGATCCTAAAGGAATGTTCTTAGAGAATCAGACTATTTTTTGCATAGAGAATCAGTTTAGCATCCCAAAGACAGCCTTTAAGCTAGTGATCTGAAAAAAATTGCTGTAGGAAATTGTAAAGCTTAAGTATTCTTGCAAACAGGGATGAAACAGACACATCTCTTTAGACTTGATGGAAGGAAGCCACATGACTATTGATTTATAGTAAGCATCGCCACAGCTATTAAGAGTTCTGGAAGTGCTCCTGGTGTTGAAGGATAAGGCAGATGGGGCGTTCTAAAGAACAACTAGAGAGTTTATTTTGGCTCCAACGCTGGTTGCTATTATAAGAGATAGAAAACTGGGCAATGGCAAGCTGCAGCAGAAGGGATGGACTCAACAGATGAGCCTGATACATTATTTTAAGACCTTTCTTCCCAGCCAAGTCTTAACACCTCCTTGCTTTATATGCAGTAGAGATAGCTACATCTTCTTTATAGGACTTGCTTTCCTTGAAAATGGAGAAAATCAATGGCATGGCTATGGATCTTAGCTTAATATAAAAGTGTTAGGGATCTTGATTCAATGTTACAATAAAACATTACATCATTATCATGTGCCTTATTGGTCCAGCCATCTCTCTATGCAAGTGGTGTGCCTTAACTGGTCCCTGGTTCCATTTTTAAAATTCAGAAGTAGAGACAGTACTACTCAGCAAATATGCCATGAATTCCTCTACTTCCCAGTCTTCCTTGTCATTGAATTGGGGCTGTGTGTCTAGAGTAGGCCAATGGAACATGAGCAAAAGGTGCGTTTATCATTTCTGGCTCAAAGCAGTTAAAAACAAGTGTAGGTTTTTATGATCTTCCTCCCCTTTGGTGGTGACCATTTTGATAGGAGGAGCCACAAGATGGAAGCAACCTCTATTGTTGAGTCACCACATCAAGATATGTGTATACTTAATGTGTATTGCATCTTTTATGAATAGGTAAGAAACTTTTGCTTTGTTAAATCGTTGAGATTTTGGTATTTATTTGTTACTGCAGTGCAAGTGAGTGTTATACTGACTCTTACGAGTAGTCTTATAGCCACGGCAGGATGGGAATTACTCATCAGTTTGCCAGGTAATCTCCAGAAATGGAGACTGATTATCTGCTGAGACTGTGAGCTCATGGTAGACCTTCTGGATGCCCTGTTTTGGCATTGCTCAATTACCTCCTTATTGCTGTTGAAAAAGCCAGGCTTTCCGGTGAACTTTGATTACATAAACAACAACCACAAAAACATGACCTTAACCCCAAACCAATTCAGTCCAGGGCTGAGTATCACACACTCCTGTCTAGTAGGAGAGATAGGACAGGAACCCAAGCAACTAGAATACAAAGTAGAGTGACAAAGAACATGTCATTGGAGGACATTGCAAGTTGTAGATTGTAGTTTAGCTCAAAGACAGGTCACCCACTTTAATTTAAAAAAAAAAAAACAGCATGTGACCCCAAGTATTCACGAATTTAGAGAGTGAAAAGATTGTTAGGCAATTGAATTTTTTGGGAAGGATTATTTGTATTTTTATTTGTGGAAAAGTTACCATTGTTCTTTTATCTCAGCTCAGTGGCAAGTCCTTCAGCCTTTGTTTTTCCAATTTGGCAATGAAAGTGGCAGACTTTGGATCTCTCTGTCGCCTTCCAGTGATGGTGGATCACATCATATCTATCACTGTAATTGGTACAGCTTCCACCAGCTGAGCCAGAGCTTTGCATTCCAAGTAATATGTGTGAAAATGAGGGTGGTGGAACCTTTCTATGAATAAGACATCCCTGACTGCCCTTTCCCTGGATAATAGGCTAGGAACTCCCACAACATATCACAGGGGATATTGTGTGATGGTCTTTTAAAAAATTAAAATGACTATATCAAATTAATTTTTATCGGGGCCTCCCTGGTGGTGCAGTGGTTGAGCGCTGCGCTGTGGAGCTGTCGGCAGCACGTGACGCGGGTTCGACGCCCCGGGGAGAATTCCACATGGCGCGGCAGACCTCTCCTGCCTCACCCACTGCTCCCCTCAGCAGTGTATTTCTGATCTGCCTGTTCTGCTCCCCACTCTGTCTCTGGTGAACCCTCTTGCCACCCCATGCCTCTGGCCTGTACCCCAGCTTGTATAAATAAATCTTTAAAAAAAATTTAAATAAAATTTAAAAAATTAATTTTTATCACTTTTTTTGGTAAGAAAAAAGTGAATTTTTCATAAGCTATAAAGATGTCATCAGATCTTTTTGTCCTCTTTTGAATAAAGGTATCTATCCTCAGAATTCTGTAAATAGTTACACTAAGAGACATGTGATCTTTTGGCTCTCTGTTTCAATTGTGTTGTTTTCTCTTACCTGACATTTTATTTATCTTCTAATGAAGATATGAAAAATAATAAAAATTGAGGTACCAGATTATTCTTTCTATCTATCTATCTATCTATCTATCTATCTATCTATCTATCTATCTATCACCTATATTTCTATCCCTAGAAAAAATGAGGCCAGATAGAATTTTCATAAGAACTGAATATTCTAACATCTTTTAAACTGTCCATGATATATCCTCTGACCCAAGTTCTCCAGTTTTAATACATTTTCTCTTGGGAAAGATCAATAACTGCACTCCATCGTAGAATAAAAAGCAGAGCTGGCTTTTGGAAGCTGGGAAAGTTCTGGTGAAATGCCAAGCACTGAGCTGCAGCTTTTCAAAATTGTTTGTTTTCAAGCCTACGGATGTTGAGAAAATGTCACACAAACCTCATGTCATTGCTTCTGACAGAGAAATAGGTCAGCTGCCCAGGTGGTGTCTGAGGGAAATGCTCAGAAATAGTTAATGGATAATCTCTTTTTCAGTCCAGACTCTGAGCTGTGAAGAGGCTCATAGGGTTGAAAACTGTCCGTACCATTTTTTGATTATAGTCTCAATCTGGTGGTGTGGCCGTTATGATGGTGGCATCGTTATTGGAAGGTCTCATTTTTTTTCTTTAATTTTGGAAATTCCAAATTAATCCAGTACTGACATATTGTTACTCATTAAAAACAACCTTTGTTTCCATGGGGCATAAGCCTAGAACCATTTTTTTTTTCTGTAAAATTCATTCAATTGAAAATAATGATACTTTCTATGCAATGGACAGTAAAATATACAAAAGCATCATACATGCAAAGAAATACAAAATGTGTAATGAATCGACCCATGCATCTGAAGGTGACTGACAGCAATGCATGCGTTAATCACGCTGCTAATTGATCTCCAAAGCTTTGTTTAGCACGTCAGAAATACCCTTTTTCTCTTAACATAAAAAAAAAAAAAGGCAATGAAATGTGCCCAAGCCTAGATTTATTGTAATAGCAAGTCAGTATGGAGTTCTAAATGTGCCACTTTGGTTCTTGTGCATATGCAGGCTCTATGATGTAGACTGTTGGGACCACTGTTGCATATTTAGTCCATTGTTGACTAAAACATTGCCATGTGACACATGACTGTGACATTAGATACTCTTTGGAATTCTAGTCAATGGAATTCCATGTGAGATAAAGCTCAAGAGACTAGTGAAAGTGTATTTGTCTTGAAATAAATTGTTGGACACTTTCAAGAATTTATGTTTCAGAATAAAGTATGTACTCAAAAGAGAGAGGTTGAATAAGGGAAATGTGTACAGTAAAAAAGATCTCCAAACAAGTCTGGGACTCCAAACTATGTCAGATATTGAAACTATTCCCCAAACATCCAAATATTTTTGAGTCTTTCAGGATTTTGTTTATATGTTCTTATGGCCACAATGAGGTACAGAAAATTCCCAACCATTTTACAAGTGGACAAACCACAGCTCAGATGGTTCTGCAGAAGGAAGATTGTTCAATGTTATAAAATAAAATGAAAAAAGATAGATCAAAATAGAATGTGACTGCATTATGCTTTGCATAATAGTTTAAAAATGCCCAACTGTTTTGTTTTAGAAATGTATTCTCACTGAGTACATCAGGTAATTCTCCAAACTAAAAAAAACCTCAAGGGAAAGCAGATGAGAAAGTCAAACAGATTTTGTTTTAAATTAAAATAAATTAGAATTTATCTTAAATTTTTAATCTTTAAGAAATTTGATGCTAAAATCAACATTTTCAGTTTTTTTTTAAATTGAGATGTAACTTACATAGATTTTACATGAGGAACTCAATGAATTTTATACATCTGTGTAACCAGCAGGCAAATTAAGTCTGGAATATTTCTAGCATCCCAGAAGACTTTCTTTTTGCTCTCTCCTAATTACCTCCCCCTACACACACCTCCAATAACCCCATCTCTGACCTTTATCTCAGAGATTAATGGTGCTTGTTTTCAGCGTATGTATATATGGGATTATACAATCTTTTTTTGTATCTGGCTTCTTTTGCCCAAATTATGTCTGTGAGATTCATACTCGTATGTTGCATTCTTTTACATTGTTGCGTAATATTCCACTGTACAAGCCACTTATGTGGTGGTTAACGAAAGGGGTTCATCTTGAGAAATGTGTACTGGGATGATTTTGTCACATGAATATCATAGTATGAATTACACAAACCTAGATGGTTCAGCCTATTACTCATCTTGGCTGAATGGTATGGCCTATTGGGACCACTGTCATATATTTAGTCCATTGTTGACAGAAACATTGCTATGTGACACATGACTGTGTGTGCACTCACTTATCCATTCTTTTGGAGATGGACATGTGGGTTGTGTCTAGTACGCTGTTATAAACAATGCTACTGCATGTTTTTACCCTCACCTTCTAGTAAAGATAGCCACTCATTTCTACTGGGCTTATGCTCGGGAATGGAAAGGCTAAGTCACACACTACAATTATATTTGGCTTGGTAGATGTGACCAAATGACCTCCCAACTGGTGAGGCAGGTTTGTCCTTCCACAGCTGGGTATAAGAGCCCCAGTTGCTCCTCATCCTTGCCAACCCTTGGATTTACCTGCCCTTTAATTTTAGCTATCATGCTGTGTATATGATGGTATCACACTGTGGCTTTAATTTGCATTTTCCTACTAACTAATATGTTGAGTGCCATAGTGAATATTTACCAAAAAAACCTTATTGTTCTTCTACTTTTGCTTTTCTGTATTTTTTCAGTGTAGCCCATGTATTTATATAATTATAATCAGAGCACATCTAAGATTTTGTGGTTTTTTAAACTACAGTTTTCAGTTTGTTATAAGACTCATACTTATGTTTTGAAGTGACTTCTTAATATCCTGCTGAGTCTGATGTAGTATAATTTACTTAGGTGGCCCCCTCCTTACTAGTGTTAAGTCACTTTCCATTTTCCCTCTGGCTCTCATTGCTGTCCAGAGAGGAGCAATTCAGATAATCACCCTAGATAATGTTTCAGTGGAATGAAACTATCATTCATGAAGTTTGTTGTGCTGGCGTGGTGTGCTGGTTGCTTTGAATATGGTTTTGTTGTTGTTCCCAGAACAACCTGTTAAAGTAAGTGATTGCTTTACTTTACAGACAAGGAATCTGATACTTGGCTATATAACTTGCCCACCAACTGCTACACACCCAGGAGGTGATGGAGGAGGATTTCTGGAGTTCAGCTCCAGAGCACTGACCCACACAGTGGCCTCACCTAGGCCATTATCCAAAACAGTGGAATTTCTCAGGTCTGCCCCTGGTTCTCCTTGGAGTTTCCTTGCTTAGCCTCCAGCCTCACTCCAGGTCTCACTGTTTTGGAGGGTAGTTCCACTCCTCAGAACAGAATATGGCTTTTCCACACTGTCCCTGGGTTCTCCTGTGTCTTCTTGCCAGGGTCTCTCTTAACCCAGGGCTCAGGTTGGGCCAGGCCAGGCGCCAACTGATTGCCTTGGAATTCCAACTTCAAGCAGAGTCAGGGGCCTGCTTTTCCTGAGAGCAGTTTGAGTATCAGGGAAAGGACCCATCTCTAGGACTTCAGCCTCCAGGTAAATATCTGGGCACTGAGATTCTCACAAGCTTGGGGCGAGAATACCCAGGTGAGCGGGACTGAGTCACAGCACTTGGTCTCTCTCTAGCTCTTGAAAGACTCTTTTTAGACAGCATCTGGGTAGGGGGTTCTGTCACTTAAAAAGGGGATCCTTTCCTCTGCTCTGCTCATCAGCAATCTGGAGGCCCTTGTGAGACGCCCCCACCCACAGACCTGCATTTCTGCTGGAGGGAAGTCAGGTGCGGCCTTCAGGGGAGTGCTAGCACATTCTCTCTCCAGAGGATGGAAGGGGCAGAGGAGACGGTGTGAAATGCTCTTTCCAGTTACGAAGTGCAATGCAGTGTGAGCATGAGCGTGTTAGGAGCTTCATGCCCCATCTGTCAGCACACCCTGGCGCCTGCCGAAATGTCTGATTTCTCATGCATCGTCACATTTTCATTTCCTCTCTCAAGGGAGGAGATGATACTGTCTCCAGAGAAATCTGAGCTCTGCTCTGGGCTTGCTGTGGTCCTGGGCAGTTACTGCCTGCTCCAGGCCTTTGATCGTCATCTGCAAAATGGGGATGAAGGAAAACGATATAACCGCTCGATAGGGCGGTACCGAAAACTGATAACTAATCATAAATAGAGCCTGGCACAGACAGTGCTGACAATGTGTTATTCACTATTGACGTGTGTGTGTGTAGGTAGAAGCCTCCCTGAAATATTTGTTTATGTCCTACTTGTACTTCAAAAATACAGGTCACAATTGCAAATTATAATTTCCTCGTGATTGAATTATTGTTTATTGAGTCACATTTTATATGTTTCCTGAGAAGTGACAAACCTTGCCCAAGATCTCCCTGCTAGGTCTCCAATCAAGTCGATTGGATTCAGAGCTCAAACCTGAGCCACATGGAGTCTCCATAGTCAAGGCCTCGCTCCTTAGTTCTGTTTAACACGGTGATCTTAGTTTTTGGATAACGACTTCCCTAACTGATGTCACTAACACACTTGTCTACCCTTCCTGCATACACGTGCGTCATACGCGTCAGCCACGACCAAACTCTTAGTTCCTCCCACGAGGCTGTGGCTTAACTACCATCCCCCTTCTTGCCATGGTCTTCGCCCCACCTCTGTGAGCAGAGACAAGAGCTGGAGCGTTTCTCCTGGTTCCCAGTTGCCAACCCTTCCGGAGCCTCTGGGGATACCTTTCCTCGGCTTCTACAAAGCACCGTGGAGGCTTTTTTCTGCTTGAACCAGGTTGGCATTTCTTACTTGTCACCAAAGAGCTGCTGACTGGACCTGTCTCCTTGACCCTGTGGAGTTCGACGAGCTGATTCAAGTGTCTATCATAGACTAGAAAAGGAATCACAGACCTCAAAATGAATTAAGCGGATCTGACGCTGAGCTTCTACAGACAACATTTACTTGAGAGAGTTCACAGTCAATCAAAGTTTAACATTTTCCCACGAGTCTGTGGTTCCATGACTAGATCACGAGTCCCACATTCAGTATATTCTGGTGGGGGTGAGACAGCTTGGGTCTGGTTCCGCCCCTATCAGCTGAGACATCTTGAGTTAGTTATTACATACTCTATACTTCGGTTTTCTCATTTGTAAAATGGATTTCATGGCCACCCCAGAGCTGCTGAAGAGAGAATGAGTTAATATATTGGAAATCTTTTCTTTTTTAAAATTGAGGTGACATTGGTTTACCACATAGCGTGTCACTCAGAGGCATAAGATCATGCCTCCCCAGATGCGTGTTTTCAGGCCACAGGCACCCAGGGACCCACAGTGCTCCCCCATAGTCCATTATGTCCCC
>PVIJ01015009.1:0-38248 GCA_004024925.1 Scalopus aquaticus
ATACAGCTTTCCATAGTGGTTGGACCAGTTCACATTCCCACCAGCAGTGTAGAAGAGTTCCTTTTTCTCCACATCCTTTCCAGCATTTGTTGTTGCCTGTATTTTTAATGTGTGCCATCCTCACAGGTGTGAGGTGGCATCTCATAGTGGTTTTGATTTGCATTTCCTTGATTATAAGTGATGTTGAGCATTTTTTCATGTGTCTGTTGGCCATTTGCTTTTCTTCTTTGGAGAAGTGCCTTTTGAGCTCTTCTGCCCATTTTTTGATTGGGTTATTGGTTTTGTTTTTGTTGAGTTGTGTGAGTTCCTTGTAAATTTTTGTTATCAGTCCTTTATCAGATGTATTGTGTGAAGGAAGTGAAAGACAATATAAACAGATGGGATTACATCAAAATAAAAAGCTTCTGTACAGCAAAAGAGACATTAACCAAAACTGGAAATATTGCATAACCTAGTGCTCCTACTCTTGGGCATCTGAACAAAGAATATGAAGCCAGAAACTCAAAAGCCTGTATGTTCTTTCAGTGTTTATTGCAGCACTATTTACAGTAACTTAGAGCTAGAAGCAACCTAAAGTTCACCAATGGAAGACTCATCAAGGTAATATGTTATGTCCACACTATGGACTATTACTCAGCCATAAGGACAGATGAAATGCTACCATTACAACAAAATGGAAGTAGTTTGAGGGCACTAGGTGTGGTAAGTCAAATGAGAATAACAAAGACAAATAGTAGATATTCACATAGCAGATGATTCAATGAAGTAAAATATTTATAAAAACTAATGGGCTTTAGGGCCTCCCTCATGGCACAGGGGTTAGTCTCAGTGCTATCAAGCTGTCACCAGCCACTGCAGCATGAGTTTGATCCCCATCCACATGGCGCAGCAGACCTCTCCTATCTCACCCACTGCTTCCCTCAGTAGTGTGTTTCTGTGGATCCACCTGTTCTGCTCCCCACTCTGTCTCTCACCCACCCTCAGCACCTCTGGCCTACACCCCAGTTCTTGTATGCATGAATAAATAAAATAAATCTTTAAAAAAAAACCTAATGAACTTAAGTAAATGAAATGAGATTTATGAGGCTAAGAGGGAGAGGTGAGTGAGAAAGGGTCAAAGGGATATAGTGGGTGGTGGTGGGCAAAAGTAAATAAAAATAGAAATAAAGGAAAAGAAATCCTTCCTTGAAGGGGATGTCTGGATCACACAATTGTGGGGTCAGATGTTAATGGAAGTGCTGGAAAGCAGTGCTGCATTTTCAAATTTTAATTGCTCAGTTGAAAAAAATAAACAAGTTTATTGCAGAACTTCTCAGAACCTTTCAGAAGCCAATATGCACTGTGATTCCCCAGAGAGGAACCAAACATATTCCAAGATACTTTTATTCAGTTAATGCCAGTTAGAAATAAACTGATCTATTCTGGAAACATTTTCTTATAATGATTGAGTCCCAAGTAAAGTCCTATTCCTACAGAGAATACATTCACAATTAAAAATCAGGAATGTATCACTTTGCAGCATCATAAAGAGTAGTTTCACACTGATAGAAGCAAACTCTGGCTGTAGCTATCAAATCTATGGTTGTTTTCAAGATGTAATTTTCTACTAATTAGTAATTTCAATTGAGTGTTTAAAGCTGTCTACTTTTAAAGGCTTTAAAGTACCAATTTTAAAAGCCAGTGCTGTTTACCCAATGAATTGACACTCCCTCTGAAGAAATAGATTGAGAGGTGAGCCCTATTGTATTTTTGGGAACTCATCCAAGGTATGTGAAAGGGGAAATAGAAAGCAACCAGTATCTTATATGGGCTATCTCAAGTTCAGTGATACAGTGCAGAGATGAGCTTCCCCCTTCCCATGATATTCTATTTAAGTGCTCAGAAAGTCTTTGGCTATGTCTTGGTCTCTCATTGTGGAAGAAGAAAAAAATGTATTTTGTTCCTCTACTGAAAAATATATAGACAGGAATCCATTTTTGTTTTCTTTTACTAAGTCAAAAATATTTGTGATGAAAGCTGAAAATAAGTTTGAGTCACTTGATTGTGTAAGGAGTTATCTGCACACAGCATTATATAGAAATTTAGACACCTTTGGATTTCCTTAAAAGGAAATGCAAAGGCAAGTCACAGTGCATTTTTACCTATTGTTTACACTAAAGTATTTTACATTCATAAAAAAACTATGTCCTCTGCTGGAAATATGAGCATTCTGAGCATTCTAACTTAACTTCCCTATTCCTCCCTGTACAGTTTACCCTATATAATTTGCATAAGAAACTGGCTGAGTTTGTGTCCTTAGGAGTAAAATGGACGTTATTTGTAAGACTTAAAAGTTATTTGTGAAAACTAGAGGCATTGTAAGTTTTCAGTGGAAATTCCTAACCAATAGTAGTCAATAAATATTGCTATTCAATAAATAGTTATTATTGTTACTTCAGACATTGAGGGTACCATTCTGTTCCTTTTCTGAAATTTCTATTTGATTTTCAAATCAGGCAATTTAAGTAGATAGTGATTATGAAGATTTAAGTAATGTGAACTGCTACAATGACAAACACTATTTCCTCTGGCAAAGACCTATCTATTGCATTTTGCTGAAATGACAAATAGCTATTGCATACATGACTTCAGTGAAGCTTTTAAACAAATTGCCCTCTTGTAATCACAAAGTGAACACCATCTCTAATGCCACAAATATATTTTTTAATTATTTGTAATGGAAACAGTGTAATAGGAGCTCTTGTGGTGCCTACCATAAGTGCTAATTAAATTATATGGTGAATACATGTGCAATTGATTTAAATGCCTTAAATTCTTTTCAGTATTGTTATGAATAAATGCACATATGCTTACAGATCCTAAGGTGGTGCTTTATTCCATTATCCTAAGTGTTTTGCTTTCTATGAAAGACATACAAGGGAAAATGTGTGGCTGTCAAATGCCCAGCGAAATGAAAAATCAATTATTCCAGGAAGTGCCATAACAAGGGTTACTAGCTTCTGGGAATATGAATTTTATAGTCTCATCTGTCCCTCTTTATTCTGAAGATGGCATAGCTGCTTACACAGGACAGAAGGAGGCAAGGAGAAATTGGGTTTGGGGAATGTTACAGAAGATTGATGTACCTAGAGGCTTTCATATAAATGATTTCCAAATGAAAGTGTCCTGATCCCACTTATCTTGACAATGTTTCGACTTTATTAGGACATGAGAAGGATTTCAAGTATATTTTTCTTAATGCTGTGATTTGTCCTCCCAACTTTGGTGGGAAGGGTGTTTAAATAGCCTTTGCTTTATGAAATGTGAATAAGAATGATTGGTTGTTTTTCGTTTTGTTTTTAAAGGTTCATTTATTTATGCATACAAGATCAGGGGTGTAGGCCAGCGGTATGGGGTGGTGAGAAGATTCACCAGAGACAGGGTGGGCAGCAGTACAGGCGGAATGACTGGAATACACTGCTGAGGGGAGCAGCAGGTGAGACAGGAGAGGTGTGCTGCTCCAAGTGGGAAGCTCCCTGGCTGCAGAGAGCTTTGTAGTGCTGAGACTTAACCCTTTGTGCCACCAGGGTTGCACCACTGGTTGTTTTTGTTTTGCTTTTACAGTTGTCCTTACTTGATCAAATAAAGCACTAGCAACTCCTATCAGTTACTCAGATTGGCTGAGATGTTAAAGGTCTCTGAGATTTTTAGAGAGAGAACCACTGATCTACATAGTGACTGATCCTGGATCCTGCTCCTTTCCCTCCTCAGCACTCCCTTCTTTTAAATTCACTGGGAGTAAAGCCTCAGACTACCAGTATATGAGTCCCCATTACTCAAGCCACTCAAGAAATATTTATTTTATTAACTTACTTTGTCGATGCTGTAGAAGTTGCTTACAGCAAAGTAAGATATAAATATGAGTTAGGTGTATTTACTTTCTCAGTCTATTTATCAGGAATCAGTAGCCATGTTAGTTTAAAGTTTCTGGATTGAAGTTCCTTATAAGGAGAAAGAAACTCCATCTTGTCAGACTGATTCCTGAAAATTAATGACCGTGCTAATGGAGATAATTGACATTTATATAATTGACATTTATGTAAGGCTTTAATGTTTACAAAATATTTCTATATTAATATAGAAAGGCATCCTCTGAGGTTGATTTGACTATTACTGTTTTCAAAAGAAATAAAATCTCAAAACAGGAAAAAAAAATTTTTAATTAAGCTATTTATCTGAACTAAAATTTTCTACCCAGATTCAAGTACACTTCCTTTGAGCACAGTAATGACAATAGAAAAGCTCCTCATAGACCTTGGTGTGGGATTTATAGAAAGTGTCCTCCCCTTCCCCCTTCAAGGGTCATATATGTTGTGGGGAAGAATCTGTGTGTAGGCTGGAGACACAAGGTGTGTAAGAATCCATAGAGAGTGGAGAACAGAAAAGAGAGATTTATTAAAATACATTGTTAAGAGAAGCTGAGGGCAAGACAGGAGAAGTCTGCACTCAAAGGAGGACATTTTATAACCTGTCTTTGCTGACTTTTCATGACTGGGGAGTTGGTTTGGGCCATTTTTCATGGGGAAGGGAGGGCATTGGAGTCATGGGCATTGACCTTTGACACGTAATGTGTCCTGGCTCTGCTTCCACTTTCTTGGTCAAAGGGACCAGTCATAGGACCTGGTTCCCATAGCAACCTTATCAATTCCCTTTATCTATTCAAGCTTCCCAAGCCTTCCTGCCCGGCAATGGGTGAGGGATTAGATTTTAACCTTATTAAATAATACCCCTACAAACACTTTAGAAATGTGAAGACCAACACATATACCCAATCCCAGCTTGACTGTCCTTCATGTCTGAACATTGCCTGTGTTTCCCTGTGCTTTTCCAAGAGTTTCAATGCCCTGGTTCACCAGCTCCCAGAGAAAACCGCTGCGGCCTCAGGTTTCTTCTTTGTTCAGTTTCATCTGTCCCCGTGAGCGGCCACACCCAGGAAGCTCTTGCCACCTCTACTGTGCCATTACCACCAGAGGGCAGCACAGAAGACTGGGCTCTGTGGAAAACACACTGAATACCAAAAGTCCGCCCAAATGCCTCTCAATCATTTGGAGTTAGGTTAGGGAAGCCACCTGCTTCCACCTCACTCTGCACAGTGGCACAGTCCTAGCTGTCCTGTTATTTGTCCTTTGACTCAAATGAGTTTTATTCCCTCAAGGCTGAATGTGGTAAAGCATAATGACAAGATCCACAACCCCAGATTCCTTCTTCTGCGGTATGTGGATATAGACACAAATCAATTAAAAGAACAGCGCTGAGCATTCCAAGGCTTCCTGAGGTAAACATGCAAAATAAAATACCTTGGATTTTATTCTTAAAAGAGGATTAACACCAGGCAGACTTTAATGTGCAGGACATCAAAAGACTCCAGGAAGCAGAATGATTTAAAGTGTCATTTGTCTGTGTCTGTGTCTGTGTGTGTGTGTGTGTGTGCACGTGCGTGCACATGTGTGCACATGCATGCACGTGTACACATATGCATTTTAAGTGCCAGGACCTGGATGTTTCTGTAAGCAGGCTTTTGTATTTTTGCACAGTCCTAAGTAGCTCAAAATTGAATTAGAACAGATTTTTGCAACCATCGTGAAGAATATGTATTTACCAATTTTAAAAGCTTCCTAGAAGATTTAAGAGGGCAGGAGTATTTCAGTCTCAACCCATTAACCCTATTTATCATCCATTGAAAATGTTTAAGTGTGAAACCATTTTCAATCTCTGCTAATGTGCCTAGAACTGAAAAAGCGTATCATACTTAATTTCCACACTACATTATGTAGTTGTGTTTTGTACTTGTGCATTCAAAGGTGGCAGATCTCACAAATTCAGGATCTCATTCCTGCACAAGCAGTCATCATGGCTGAGGCTTGAATTTTCCATCCATTAAGAAGGTAGGGATGGAGAGTTAGAGAGTGGGTTCCTCTGTTCTGTATGTCATATAGCCTCCCCATGTCCCCAGAAAGGTGCCTGTGAGCACAAAATGTGTCACGAGTTTGATTTGTAAGTTCATTTTCAACCCTGAGGAGTTTTGTGTGTACTCTTATTTTGACTCGACTATCTCCCCTATTGATTTTGCACAGTGTTTATTAAACATCTGTTGCTTGTGATTGGGTGGCAATTGGTACAATAGTCATTGAGATTTTGCTATATTTTAGTTACTGTGCTAAAATGCTTATGAGCATTGTTTCATTGCTACTTCTATCAGCTTTATGACTTAAGCAGTGGTTGTTATAACAACTTCACATGTGAGAAAACTAAGACTGAGAGGATTTTAGTGAAACTGTCTATGGACAAGTTATTAATAGGTTATTAAATAGGATTCAATAATTAGTAAAGATGATTCAACCCCAGTCTATCTGTGATGCCCAGTTCTCCTTCTATGTAACATGAGGAGAAGTGAACAAAAACTTGAGGAATAAACACAAATATCCACAGAGAGATTAACAAAAAATGTTAAATCACTTCACATCAAAGTTTATGAAAGCAAAAAGGTCAGGTCAAGTCCTAAGGCAAATGCAAATACTAAAGGGAAATACTAAGAAAAGGGGACTCCAGTATCTGGGTTTTAAGTAAGGAAAGTAATCTAGGGGACCAAGAGTCTACAGGGGAAACCAGAGCAAGAATATGTGGCAAAGATGACAGTGTAGGCAGAGATGGGGCAAATAGACGGGCGCCAGGACTCAGTTGAGGCACAGAGCAAGGAAGCATCAGATCTTTCCTCCACTGAATCCAGGATGCTTGGCAACTCTCTTGTGAAGGCACCTGCCAATAATCAAGGGTGAGTCTGGTCCAAGTGAAAGCATCTCACAGAAGAGGAGTCAAGAAGTGCTAAAATCTGCAGGGAGAAGAGAAGTCCCACCATTGGAACATTTCTGTATTGGGCAGGAAATTATAGAGAGGGATGCAGTGAACAGCTTTGTGGGGTGTGGGAGTGGATAATGACTCCTTTGGCATTGTACAGGCCCAAGCTGTTTGGTCCTAACCAGCCACTTAAGTGTGTGAAACTTTCTGTACTCCTACACCCAGTGGCTCTGGGCAAAATTGCTCATAACCTCTGTCGTGATCCCAAAGCACTGTGTATATAGTGGGACACTGTGGGACACTTACTATGTTAGAGTAGTATGTGTCTTGCTTGTTATAAGTGTTCTGAAGACATGTGTACTGAATTACCACTATTCAAAAGTGTTGTTTAGTCTGCCCTTTAATAAATACACTCAGTGGTCTTTCCCTTAGTGACATTTTCCAAACTTTTCATGGCTAGTTTTTCTTTGCCTTTGTTCCTGGTATTCCCATGTTGTAAGGAAAAAAGGTTTAGGTGACCAGGACAAGAGACAGGAGAAAAGGGAAGTGACACTAAGGAGGGGAAGATATGAAAAGTGTATCTTGGAAACCAAGAGCTCATAACAACTGGGGACAGCTTAGCATCTGTGTGTGTCCACAGTTGCTTCTCTATGTGTTGTGCTAAAAAAGCATCAACTCAGTTACCTGCTGAAACATGACAACCCCCTTGGCTCTCTGGGGACAAGGACCCATCCTTATCTAAGGTAATAATCTGTATACTTGGGTCATCATGCCTAGACCCATGTAAGGTTCCTCCTGAGGTGGCTGAGCGTCCCAGGAAGTCATTACAGCAGAAGCCCCTCTTGCTGGTTACCTGGTAAAAGCTAGGTTGGAGCCCTGCCTTACAGAGCAGGTGTGTTAGCAAGCATACCCAGCATTCCCTGTGTGTCGCTGTGCTTTGTTTTGATCTTTGTCTTTTCATGCGTCTCTTAGCTTATCTGTCCCTCCTGAACCTGCCTTCTCAGTCTAATTTCAGTCACGCATGGGAATGGATAAAGCAGCTCACTTCTCTGGACTCACAGATGCTTAGATAGATTATTAGCCCCGTCTCTTGAAATGATTATACTCACTGAGGTCAACTGAGAACATAAGCTTGGCTTGCAGAGAAAGTGATAAGTCCTAAACAATGACGTTCCCACAGGAGGCGCTCAGTGAGAAAGTAAACGTGATGATGGTCTGGGTCCAAAACAGAAGCCTTGTTGTTCCTCTGGGCAGTGAGTGGGAGGAGTGGCAGTAATTGGAATAGACCAGCTTTGTGCCAGATCTAACTTTCACTCCTTCCTTACCAGTGAAGTCTTCACAACTTGGGCTTCTCTCTGTCTCCACAATGGCTCTATACTGGTGATAAATAAAGCTTTATGATTGAGACTTTGAGCTCTGGAATCATATAAATCTGAATTTGATTATCAATTCTTCCATGTATATGCTGCCCATGTTTTTGAAGACTCAAAAGTCTCCTTACCTAGGATACATGTAGTTCCTAAGGTCTGATACATAAAAAATATTTCAGTAAACATTTTTCGAAAAAAATAGACTTAGCTCATCAAAGTCAAATTCAATCTTCTCTCCCACTGACTAGTCTTACAAAACTATCAGATCCTAAAGTCTACACCAGAGTACCTGGGAGGGAGTATGAACCTCAGATCCTTTCCCATTCTCATGACCTGAAAAAATGATTAAATTCTTTGAAAAAAAAATAATTAGAAGCTATCACATAAGAATCCTAATTTGTAGTCTATTTGAAAAACTCTAACTCTGGCAAGACTTGCCACCACCATTTCCACATAGCAGCGATCACCACTAGCTCAGTGGGGATCCATCTTAAGGAAAGCATATTCTCCATCACTCTCTGTTGTCTCCTAGAAACAGCACCCATTGTCAAATGTCATTTTTCACTATAGTCTTATTCTTTTTTTCTTTCCCTTTTTTTTTTAAAAGAACAGAGGACATATTAATGCAGATTAACTCATTTTTAAAAATAGGCTCCAATTTTAAAAACTCACTTGGCTTTGAACTTGAATTATGCTATAGATATATTTTTATAGATATTAAAATATTTTCTATATGAAAAGAAAATCATGCTTTTTCTTTCCAGTCTTTACAAGTTTTATTGGCTATTACACTGGCAGGAGCCTTGAGATAATACTGAATAAAATAAGGGGGGCCATCATTGCCTTTTTTCCCACTCTCAGGGGAAACATTTCAGTAGATTTATAAATGCCCTTTATTCAATGTAGGGAGTTATCTTTTATTCTTTACTCAATGGGAAATTTATCTAATGTGGGTTTTTTCAAATATTTTTGTGGCATCTACTAATATGAATATTTGATCTTTTTCCATTATCATAAATGTAGTTTATGACCTTGAATGATTTACAAAAATTGAAATTCCCAAATTATTATGAAAATCACATTTGATCCATCATATTATCTTTTTAAATTGTTGGATTCAATTTTTTAATATTTTTAAATTATGTTTATAAGGAATATTTCATTATAATGATTTTGTTCATTTATCAGTATAGTAAAAAGTATCAGGAAGTATTCCTCTCATCCTTTATCAGAACAAATTAGGGTAAAGTTTTTATTCTTTCTTCTTCATATGTTTGATGAACTTTACTGATGAAATAAAGGTGGTCTAGGGATTAGATTAATGGGAAAAATTTATAATTATGAATTCAGTTTCATTCAGATTTTGATATTCAGATTTTATGATATTCCAATTTTTTTATTTCATCTTTATAATTTTTGCAAGAAATATTGGTTGGTTTTAATTATTTTTCATTTTAT
The DNA here is from genome assembly GCA_004024925.1 of Scalopus aquaticus. NCBI lineage: Eukaryota > Metazoa > Chordata > Mammalia > Eulipotyphla > Talpidae > Scalopus > Scalopus aquaticus. The sequence continues at coordinate 9,663 of PVIJ01015009.1, forward strand.
ATTATTCCAATTTATTGGCATGAAGATATTCATATTTTTATTATCCTTTATGACTCTAAAATCTTTAGTGATATTCTTTATCACATAGCAGTAATTTGTATTTTTATTCTTTTCTTCCTACTCAGGTTTTCTTTTTTTTTAAGATTTATTTATTTATGCATGTAAGAGCTGGGATATCGGCCAGAGGTGTGGGGGGATGAGAGGATTCACCAGAGACAGAGTGGGGAGCAGAACAGGCAGATTGACTGAAATACATTGTTGAGGGGAGCAGTGGGCAAGGCAGGAGAGATCTGCTGCACCATGTGGGAAGCTCCCTGGCCGGGGATCCAACTCATGCTGCAGTGGCTGTGGACAGCTTCATAGTGCTGAGATTTCACCCCTTGCGCCACTAGGGAGGCCCCTGAAGTCACATGCTTTATGTCTCACAACTAAATATAATAGTTAATAATAAAAATAATAATCCAATAATAACAGGAATGGTTGAATTTTTTAATTCTCCCAATAGAAGGTAATATTACTAACACATTGTCAAGAGGCAATCAAAGGCTTTATAGAGATCTTTAAGTCTTTAATTAATGAAAATATTTTGTTATTTTTCTAGAATTGGTGAGATTTGTGCTCTCGGCTATAAAATTTTGAATTATTTTTCTGACTAAGGCCTCCCAAGATTGTATAGTTTTCTTGTCCTACAAAACTTAGATTTCAGAAGTCTAAAATAATACTGTAAGATATTTAAGTAAATTAATGGGCATGGAGAAAACAACAGAATTTGAAACAATGGCACTTGCTCAAAGCAGGATGCAATGACTTTGAGGAGGGTAAGAAGGGTTTGGGTAGGTGACTCAGAAAAGAGCAAACCAGTCTATTCTCTATCAGTTTTACCCCTTCCCATTTGGAGAATGGAAGTGCTAGGAAGATTTTTTTCTTTGAAATTTCAACCTGAATCACCTCACCAGCTGTATCATGTGATAACAAAGTCAGGGAAATCTATCAAAAGACTATATAAGGAGAAGCAAATATCCACGTTAAAATTCCAGGAGAAATAACACACACACATGTGTACACGTACACACACGCGCACACGCACACACACACCCAATGTAAATAAATACATTTGGAGAATTAGAACACAAACAGATTCCCAGTACCAAAGATGATTCCCTCCCACCTTCCTCAAATTCCACTGTATTTTTGGAGAAGGGGGTGGTGATGAGGGTATGAAGCAACAATACTTCTATTATCTGTTAGGCTCAATTAAGACAACAGCTGTGTTCCAAAATAAACAAGAGAAGAGGCTATTTTGCATTAGAATGCATTAGGGGCCCTGCACTGAGGAAGCACAGATGGCTGTAATCAGGGACATTGGGAAATTACCATTCTCTTCAGTTTTCCAAAGTCTGTGTGACTTTCAGGTCTCAAGAACTGAGCACTCCTTATAAAAGCCAATAAGGAACAGAAATTTTTATCACTGGCTGTGATGATTGTGTTTTTATAGAGCTAATCTTATAAGGAAGGGTGCCCATTTCTTTGCTGGCAATTTATAGCATACATGCATGTTATGTATCGGGAAAAGGGGAAAAAATTGGAGCCAGTTTCTAAAATGATAGTTGGCAACTTAGGTGTTTATGAATAAAGCACTTCTGGGTATTTAAAATGGAAATGAAAATGACACTATATGATATGTTAAGGTCCAAAACTAACTGGCAAATTAAGAATCAGAAATCCCTGTTCTATTCCTGGTTCAGCTAAAAACTCAATTTATAAATTCCTCCTTAGTTTTCATGTTATTAAAATTCCTTTACCTAAAATTGTCCACTTCTCAATGTCTCAAATTCATTCTTCAACTTTCTGATGAAGGGATAAGATTTTCCAAACTCCCCAAAATAGAACTGAGTACCTTGCAAGGAATAAAAATGAATAGCAATAGATGCCGACATAACTGTCTGGGCACGAACACTTGACTTTAAATCCTCTTGTCTGGTTGAATTGGTGGTAAACACATACTCTATTTACTGTACATGACCACTAGGTACTTGCTGACTTTTATCCACGTAGAGGACCCACTGCATTTAGGGCGAAACAACTTGAAAATGGCACACTCTTGCTGCACAGACTCCTGCACCTGCGCATTATGTGCATTGAAAACCCCATTCAAGTAAGAGTTCTTTACTAGCGCAGCCTTTGGTGAAGTTCCCCTAGTACACAATTAGATATTCAACATACAATGTTATTAAAGATTTTAAATATTAAAAAATAGTGGAATCATTAATATTACCGTCAAAAACTACTTGCTTCCTAAGTGTAGTCTAAAAGGAAATAGGATTTGTTAGTTTAAAATCCCGATTTGAACTGTACCAAAGTAGAGTTACACAAGTTCTGAGCTACTTCAGGTTTAAAAATTTATTATATCTTGGTTGTAGTATTGAAATTTTAAGTTTTATGAGAAGAAATTTTTAAGAAAGTTGATTACTGATTTTGGTTATGCTTAACCTTCTACTGTGTTCAGTGGTTTTGCTACTCCATATTCAATAAAGATCTCACAAAACTCCAGTCTCACCTCAGGATACCTGATTTTAACTGAACCCTCTCCCTCTCTGAGGACCTTACTTTTCATACTGGCCTCCTAAATTGTGACCTAGGGGCCACATGAGGATGGTGTTATTCTCTAGCTATTTCATACCCCTTAATGAAATTTCTGGCTGCTTTGATTTCTAAGCCATACAGTAATGCTACCATTCCACTTCCTCCTTGCTGCCATCTATCATCCCTTGATTATGCCCTTTTGTTAACTACAAATTTTGGAACTTGTCCCATAACCCTTTTCTCCAGTCCAAACACTGCTATAAATCTGGGCACTCATCATCCACATGAATTCCAGCACAATGACTTTCAGTTCCTTGACCCAGTTCTCCTCTGGTGACCTATACTGCTGCTCCATCTTCAGTGCACCCTCCCTGTCCTTGCTGTACCTTGTAAGGGTGCCAGTTTCCCCTCCTGCACTATGGTCATTCTTATCCTATTTACTTTTAAACAAGATCAGGTACCTCCCATATAAAAATCAAATAACTTCTCCTGGCCTACCATTTCCTTCCTGACTCATCTAACACCCTCTCTATTTTCCTTCAAAATTAGATTTCATAAGGAGTTACATGTACCCACTGTCCATACTTTGTTCTAAGGTTCTTCATTGCTTTAGAAATGCTTCCATGTCTCTGCATCCTAGTTTCTCAGTTCTCATCTTGGTACTTCAGATCATTTCCCCTTTTGTAACACTCCAGTCCTGTGTTTCTGAGACATTTTCTTGTCCTGCTCTCCTGCCTGTCTTCACAGAAATCTCATTCCCCTTCCCCCATGAATTAAATTTTTGACTTTCTCAGTGCTCTCCAAAACTGTCTACTCATTCAGTATCCTCTCCCCAAAGAATGTATTCATGCCTTCAGTTTTAATTAGCACACATGAAATAACACACCAGTCTTTATCTCCAGTCCAGACTTTGTGGTCTAGATCAATATATCACATATCCACCTGCTTAATGGACATCTCCCAATTTGATGTCTCAATGATGTGTTAGTCTCAAAATGTCCCAAACTAAATTAATTATCTGCCTGCCTCAACATCCCCCGTGTTGCACCCCAAATAAATAATAGAAACTGGCCCTCTTCCAGGATTTGGTCAGCCCCCTAGGTTGATTCTTACAACTTCCATGTCCTCATTCTGTATCCATTTCCAAGTCCTGCTAGGTCACCTTCTAATTTTCTCTCAAATATACCCTCAGTGACGTAGACACCTTCACCCTAACCGAACCTACTAGTACTTCTTACCTGCACAATTCCACTTTGATAGCCTCCCAACTGATTTACCTTTACAAACTCATTCTTCCTTTGAAACTTATTCAAATAATCTTTTCCAAAAATAAATCCTATCATGAGCCACTAATGCTTAAAATACTTAATGGCTCCCATTGTACTGAATATAGAGACCTCATCCCTTTTCCCTGAATAGCCACTTAAATTATATTCCTTCAGATCTCCTCTAGGTGTAGCATTCCTATAAAATTTCCCTGGCCTCCTTGACATCTCCATCTCCACCCCTGCAGTCATTCAAAAACTTTAAGTCAAGTTTGGGCTAGAATGAACAGTAAGCAACAAGAGAAGTCAGAAACTGACACTTCCCCCATAAAATCTGAAAATATGACTGAGAATTCTCCAGTAGGAAAACGTCTCTGTCTCTTTCAAATGCCATCACCTTTTTACATCAAGAACAATAATTTGTAATTTCTAGTTTCTACAGGTTATGTTTTCCATGCCTGGAAAGCAGTCTTTTATGCCCATATACAATACAGCTGAGAGAAGTAAGCGAAAACAAAATGAAGAAGTCTTTTTGCCTTCAGACAAGTGACAGCAAATACTAAACAGCATTTAGTACTTACATTTTCAGTTAGCTCATTAGAGGTCCCCAGTCTAACTTCTATAGAATTATGAGGCTATAATAGAAACATTTACCAAAAGTGCTAAACCATTTTTCAGAATGATTTGGTGTCCTCAGTATTGAAGAGAGAATCATTTTGGAACACATTTTCACAGATCACCTTAATTCAGCTTGAACTAAATTCATTTATAAGAGCTACTGGGCTGTACATCTCAACTTATCTCTGCCTTGAATTTGCCTACAATGGATATTGCTCAGGCTGCATGGATCATTGAGCAGAGAAGAACACTTCTGACCTTCCTTGCCCTTCTTGATAATCAGAGGGAACTTGTGACTTGTTAAGTGTTTCCATAACCAGGAATTTAGAAATGGCCGTCACGTGGGGCCTGGAAAGGGGCAATATAAAATGGTCTTATGAATCCTCTGGGGTTATTGTTCTGTTGAAAGCTTTGGAGGATGTGGACATTGGGATGGAAGCAAATTCACACCACACTCTGCTACTGAACTCAGTGCCCAGATCAGTGCTGGGAAATGTGCTATCCCCTGCCACCTTCAGCCTGCTCATGAAGCCTTGCTTTCTTTGAGAGTTCTTCAGTTACAGTGCTTTATAAAATGAAATGCCTCTCAGTTCTCTGCCCAGTACACTCACTATGCATTCTTTCATTGCTTTTGTCATTTTCTTTTTTTTTAAAGATTTATTTATTTATGCATACAAGAGTTGGGGTGTCGGCCAGAGGTATGGGATGGTGAGAGGATTCACCAGAGACAGAGTGGGGAGCAGGACAGGTAGATCGACTGAAGTACACTGCTGAGGGGAGCAGCAGGAGAGGCAGGAGAGGTCTGTTGCGCTGTGTGGGAATCTCCCTGGCCAGGGATTGAACTCTTGCTACAGTAGCTGCGGACAGCTTCATAGGCTGAGACGTAACCCATTGTGGCACCAGGGAGGCCCACTTTTGTCATTTTCTCTATGGTCATGATTACCAAATCATAGTTCTCGGTTGGCTCTCACTCTTGGGTTATAGATGCAAATATCTATAAACTACACAAAAATACTTTCATATCACATAGACACCTCAAGCCTGGCATTTTCAAATCTGAACTTAATGTCTTGCCCCTAAACCCATTCTTCTTTCTAGATTTCTGTGTCTCCTTTAGAGCATTATCATCCAAGTAGCCAAGCCATAACCCTGGTTCTAGTCAGCTATTGGCATAGTAATGCTATATAACAAACTACCTAAAAATCACTGACTACCAATTACAAGCGTTTATTCTCATGCCTGCATATCTAACAGTCAACTCATTTGATTGATCTGGCTTGAGCTTAGCTGGGCATCTCTGTTTCTTGTTGAAGATCAACTAGCTTAGCTCAAGTTATAGTTTGGGTCCAGATCTGCTCCACAGGTATAGTTTCTGGGGCAATTCCAGAAAGGTAAATGATACCCTGAGCATTTTCTTCAGATACCACATTACTGGAGTGTAAATTTTAAGCAAAACGGGCCTCTCTGGTACCTCAAGGGTTAAAGTCTCAGCACTATCAAGCTACCTCCAGCCACTGAGGCATCATTTCAACCCTAGCCAGGGAGCTGACCCACATGGCGCAGCAGACCTCTCCTGCCTGTCCCACTGCTCCCCTCAGCCGTGTACTTCAGTCGATCTGTCTGTTCTGCTCCCCACTCTGTCTCTGGTGAATCCTCTCACCACCCCCACACCTCTGGCTTACACCCTAGTTCTTGTATGCACAAATAGAAATAAATCTTCAAAAAAAAAAAATGCAAGCAAGCAAAAATGCAGGATATTCAAGGCTCTTGCTCGCATAGTTCTACTAAAATTCCATCTTTCAAAGTGAGTCACAGGGCCAAATTCAACATCCATGAGGGTGGCAGTAAATGTTTTCTCTATAAATAATATCAGACCTAGGTATCATTGTTAATTATTCCTTCCCCTTAGTCAATACTTTACCATCACCTATATCACCATCATTCCCAGTCACTGAAACTTATTTATTGCACTTTCTAAAAATTTCTGGAATTAGGGCCTCCCCGGTGGCACAGCCGGTTTAAGCGCTGCACCGTGGAGCTGTTGGCAGCAGGGCAAGTTCGACGCCCTGCTGGGGAGATTCCCACAGACCCCTCCTGCCTCACCCGCTGCTCCCCTCAGTAGTGTATTTCCATCCATCTGCCTGTTCTGCTCTCCACTCTGTCTCTGGTGTACCCTCTCACCGCCCCACGCCTCTGGCCTGCACCCCCACTTGTATGCATAAAATAAAAAAATATAAAATAAATAAATAAAAATTTCTGGAATTAGTATACAGGTTATCATCATCACTTGTTTGGAGTTCTGCAACAGATTCCTGCTGACAGCCCTGACTTCAGGCCTGCTACCAATCCTGTGTCGCATTGAAGCTAGAGTGGCCATTATAAAAATATCTTATTTTTTCATTTATAATAGCAAGTGTATGTTTAACTTCCTACAGTGTGCACTGTTCTAGGTTCTAGAGATATAATAATAAACACAAATTTCTGATCTCATGGAGGTTACATTTTAGAGGAATTGGGATAGGGAACAGGTAGATAAATAGAAAAACAGATGGAGAAAGTAGTATCTATCTATCAACATAGTACATCAAGTATGGGCAAATACTGTGGGAGAGGGAGGGAGGCCAGGACAAGGAATAGAGAATGTTTGGAAGAAGGATTGATCTTATAAATATGAAGCATAAAAGACCCATCTGAAAAGCTGGCAGAGTTGAGAACCTGGAGGCAAACTGATTTAAGTAAAATGCCAATATGTAGAGACAATATGGGAGTCTGCCTGGCTGAAGCACACTGAGTGAGGGGAAAACTTGTATAAGATGATATCCAAGAGGATCTAGAACCACAAAAATTCAAAACCAGAGAAGTTCCAGCTCTCTAGCTCAATGTCCTGATAGAAATATCGATAAAATGCAGTCTTCCGTAAGTTATAATGCCCTTGTTCAAGACCTTATCTTTATTTAGTTTTAAAACCCCATTTCTTATCTTCATAATCTATGCTCAAGCTATTTGAAATATCTTTCAATTTTCTGAATCTACACTGTTATATCTCAGCTCAAAATTGCTGAATTACCATCCTCTTGGTCTGAAACACAAATCCCATCTCTCCCTCCCCCTAGATTTTTGCCTGATTAATTTTTTCTTTGTTTCTGTTCTGAAGATAGGTACCACTTCCTCTGGGAAACAATCTCTGCCTCCAAAGGCATTATTAAATTTTCCTCAAGTATGATACCAGCCCATCCTGCCCTTTTCACCTCTGTTAACCGTCATCACACTGTGTGATAATCACCTGCTTACAGTCTGAATTTCTCACTGGACATTGTCTTACTCACCATAATAGGGGCTCTGTCTTACTCAATATACTGAGTAGATGCCCACTAGAAATAAAGCATAAATAAATGACTAGAAATATTCTAATGAGGAAAATATTGTTGTATATCAAATTTGCTATAAGAGAATTATACAGATTATCACAATTGGTGACATCATTATTAAGAAGGCATAGAGAACTGGCTTTCAAATAGCTCAAGGCTCAGATTTAGCAACAATATGCTCTCTGCAAAGTGTTTATTTCCCATCTCCCTTTCCTGCTTGGTGCCTATCTCTGTCTTTATCATAGGGACAGATATTCAAATATATGTTGGATAATCGCCAGTGTATTGGCAAAAAAGCTTTAAGAGCTATTCTTTCCATTGCTGTTTACATTTAAATCATCAGGTTTTTTTTTTTTTTAGATAAAATCTTCAAGACATGAGGATTTTCTCATTAATGGTGGAATGTCAAGCATTGATTTAAAAATAAATAAAAGGAGAGATATTTGGCAAAAACAAGACCTTAGACTATTTGTAATGACACCAGAGAGGTGACTATCTACTCCACATGTAGATAATAAAAGTCAATTCTTAATTTTTTTCCTGCTTTTCATTTTGCATAGTATTTAAATATTCTACGTCCTTTGAAACTTTGCAGTGGGAGTATAGCCAGTTTTATAGATGAGGAAACCAAAAAAATCTGGGACTAAAATAAAAGGACAAGCATTGGGTACAATGAAGGCAAAACTCAGACGGATGCCACAGTGCCTATGACACTTTTTCACAAGGGAGGGATTGGGGGGGAGGTGGGGGGGAGAGAGAGAGAGAGAGAGAAAATAGGAATGAGAATGAATTTAATAATGTAGATCCTGTTAACTGATCATGATGCATGAATCTGAGACCTGCAATTTTGTCATTTGGTCTTTGTCCCTGTATAACTCTCTCGGTGTAAGCATTTTGCTGTGCTAAGTATGATCCTAATGTTTAAAAATGGCAATATATCCTAAATACAAGGTAACAACTTTTGAAAGTGCTATAACAGTGACAAAGATCTTTGAAGCTTGACTGCTGGACTTCAAATCCTGCCTCTGAATTTTACTAATTAATGACCTTGAGTAAGTTATTTAAACTTCTGTGCCTCAAAATAAGGATCCTAGCACATTTGCCCTGTAAGGTTGTTGTGAGGCTTAAATGAGCTAATGTCTTCAAGGTGCCTGTGTCAGTCCCTGTGTCAGTCCCCCCTTACACAGTAAGTAAAGATTAATTATTCTCCTTCTCAGCTAAGCTAGTAGTCGCCTGTTCTAACACTGAAGGAGAAACTTGTTTTTGAAAATTTGAAAGAAAGTACTTTGATCCCCAGTACAGGATATAATTCATTTGATGCTTTGTGTTATGGATATGAAGTCGCCACTGCAAACACACCAAATGCACATGAATTTTTTACATTATACTTAGGTGAAGAAAGACTATGCTTTAAAAAAAAAAATCACACTGGGTTTTTTTGTATTTGAAGTAGATGCCAAATCAGAATTTGAGCATTGAATTTGAGTTTAGATCTCATTCTAGAAACGTACTGATTGGCATCTAGGTGCAGAAAGAATTTACTTATATTTGTACTTTAAGGATGAGACCTCTATGGTCATTGCCTTTTGACACATATTTTAGGGCTCCAAACAAGGTGAAAATGGCTCAATTGAAAAGACTAAGAAGTTCTCAAATGCCAAAAACCAATTCAGAAGAAGAAACCTAATTCTAAGAACTCAAGAATTAATTTAGGTTTCATTTCCAAGGAACAGAAGGTTCTTAATAAAGTTGCCTAGACAACAGCAGCTCAATCCCAGGGCAACCACCCCTTTGATTTCTCACCATCCTGCACCAGCTCACTCCAACCCCATAAACAACTTGAAGGCCATTCAGGGCCCTCAGAATGGCTGCTGGCTGCTGTTAGTAGACCCATGTGGCTGCAAACAGAAGGATCAACATATCTAATTCAGCCTATGCAAGGTGTGGGCAGGATGTAGGTCACCAGGAAGCAGCTGGTGCTTATGAGGAATCTTACATGCAGGGTCAGTCACAGATCCAGTTCCTCCCACTGAGGGAAAGGGAGGAATTTCTCCGTGGATGAAAGAAATTTGACGGGGCATATGGTCATCTCAAATCATTTGTGCTTTTTGTTCTAAACACTTTTGAGTTTATTTGTTTTTCTACGAGTACTTTGATTTTCTAAATATTTCTTAGAAACATAGATATGGTTTATTTCAGGAAACAATAATGTTGCTATTTATAGAGCTGCAGATGGTGACCGTGAGATATTTTTTTAATTGAAAATTTGAATCCTACATGTCCCTACATGGCATTTTATCTCAAATCAATTCTTGGATTATTCATTAAATGTCTCTCTTCCCTTCTAAATTGTAAATTCTGAGAAGGTGAAGACTATTTTATCTTTTACACCAATATAACCTCTGTGTCTGGCTTGGTGTCTTGCACAGAGGTAGTGCTCAAAAGTGAATATCGGGTGAGTGTACCATTTTACAACATTAAAAGCAGTTTAAAATGATAAATGTTATCATTTACTTTTAATGAAGCCCCCCCCTTAATTTTTTGGGATTAGTGTTGACAGGTCCTTTTGGTGAGGCACATAAACAATCATGAGAAATAAGTAAACAAATAATAGAAATGATGTTCAAGACTCAGATTTTACATATTCCACTTAAAAAAAGACAATGGATATATCTTTCATACAGATTATGTTAGAATAAAGATAGTCATGGATAAATATATATAACAAAGATAGATTATATATTACATGATATTTTATAAAAAATATATGTTCTATATAGTTGCACAACAAATTACCCCAAAACATAGCAACTTCCAACAGCAGATACTTATGGTATCTGCCAGTCAGGAATCTTGGGGCAATGTAGACAAGTGGTTTGAGTTCAAGGCTTATGAGAAAGTTGTAGTCAAGGCTGCTTGACTGGGGCTGAAGTATCCACTTTGAAGTATGTAATCAGGTAATGTAACTACCACCACACTCAAAATACAGTGTATTTCCATCACCCTCAAAAATTCCCTCATTTCCTTTATTTTCAAATTCTTATTTCTACTCTCTGACAACCACTGAAATATTCTCTGTCCTATCTCTATAGATTTTTATTTTCTATAAATTATATAAATAAAATCATTTAGTATCTATCATACAGTCTTCCCCATAAGCTTTCTTTCACTTGGCATAAGTGAAAGAGATTTCACTTTTTGAGATTCATCTATCTGTGAATCTCATCTAATTATTATACTGATACATATGCATTGCATGTATTAGTTGTGTGTTCCTTTTCATAGCATTTTATTGCTGAGAAGTATCTTTCTGTAAGGTTATACACAATTTTCTTTTTTTATCCATTCACCAGTTGATGGGCACTTGGATTTCAGATTTCGGTAATTATGAGTAGAGTTTTATAAACAGTCATCTTCAGAATTTTGTATGGATAGTTTCAGTTCTCTAGGGCAAATACCTAGAAGTAGCATTCCTGCTGTGTCATATGTTAAGCATTGATTTAACTTTATAAAAAATGACTACCATTTTGCATCCTACTAGAGATAACTAGAGATCCACTGTTCTGCAATCTAGCCAGTCCTTCATATGATTTAAAAACAAATTATAATGCTACAGCAATCAAAATAGTATGTTAAAAAACAGATATAAAAGCAGACATATACAGCCCAGACACAGTAGAGAGTCCAGAAATAGACTCAAATGTATAGAATCACTTATTTTCAACAAAGGCACCTAGAATCCATAATGGGGAAGATAGCTTTAGTAAATGGTGTTGGGAAAATAGGACATCCACATGCTAAAGAATGAAAATGAACCCTTATCAATTCAAAATGGGTTAAAGACAAACATAAAACATGAAACTCTTCAATGAAAACTTGAGGAAATGCTTCCACACATTGGACTGGACAATCATTTCTTGGGTATGACACACGCACAGGCAGCAAAAACAAAAATAGACAAAAATGGGATTGTATCAAACTAAAAAGCTTCTGCACAGCAAAGGAAACAGTTAACAAAATGAAATGGCAACCTATAAAATGGGAGAAAAATATTCACAGGTCATATATCTATAAAAGGTTAATATCCAAAATGTATAAGGAATTTCTATAATCCTATAGCAAAAAACACCCCCCAAAATGAAATTTTTTAAACTGTATAAAGAATCTGAAGAGACATTTATGAGCTGTGGGCAGCGCGTGATGCAGGTTCGACGCCCAGCCAGGGAGAATCCCACATGGTGCGGGAGACCTCTCCTGCCCCGCCCGCTGCTCCCCTCAGCAGTGTATTTCTGATATGCCTGTTCTGCTCCCCACCTTGTCTCTGGTGAACCCTCTCACCACCCCATGCCTCTGACCTGTACCCCAGCTTGTGTGTATAGATAAATAAATCTTTAAAAAAAAAAAAAACACAGTGAGAGATCATCTCATACCTGTTAGGATGACTGTTAACATACAAAGAAAAGCTAGTGGTGAGGATGGCGAAAAGAAGTCCCTTGTGCTCTGTTGATGTGAATTTAAATCTCTGCAGCCAGGAAAACACCAAAGAGATTCTTCAAAAAATTAAAAATAGAATTAGCATTTGATCCAGCAATTACACACACACTCAAAATTTATCGTTTAGGATTACCAGATATGTTCTGAGTATAGGAAAGACTTGTATAATGGAGAGAAATTTTACATCCAGGACATGAACCTTTATAAAAGTTTGCTAGAGGGCTGAAATTTATATTCCACACCATTGTGCTATTGGGTTATAATGAGAACTTTTGCCTTCTTCCTTTTTCTCCTAGAACATCACTTCTATCTCTTCTAGCAATCATTGTAACCTATAATATTTTTCAAAAAACCCAATAGTGACCTTATAAAGTATACCTAGAATTCAAACTGCCTTGGATGACACTACAAAGGAAAATGGCAATATAAACTTCACAGTTTCAGAAGCTCTGTCAAGTCCATAGCCAACATACCGGTGAGCCTCGAGGGAACCCAAGTGGCTTGTTTGAAATGCAGTGTGCATCAGAACAGTCACTGAGCTATGCTTTCCTAATCTGGTTCTTTAATTTAAATTTCCAGATTTAGTCCTAGATCTGTTACATCCTCTAGTTTTCAGCTTCAGTCTTAACCTCCAAATCAAAGTTCTTACCTATGTTTCAGAGACATGATTAGAAAGAAAACTCTTAGGTAGGTATCAGCCAATCAGAAACAAGACTTTATGTTAGTTCCTCCAGCAGTTTAAAAAAAAAAAAAGATTTTGCTTTTATCCATGGCTATATAAGATATCAAGCAAACTTATATCTCTTGGTTCCTCCAAAAGATACCAGGTTTAAAAACAAGAATGTGCTTATAAAAGTTGACTTAAAATTCTATCCAGCTGTGGCTTTGTATAATCGACCTTACTGCTGTAAGTGGTAACTTGGGCTTGAATGGTCATTGCTTTTCTGAGTTCAAACTCCCTTTACCCTCATGTATTAGCCTTGAATCTTAGAGAACTCAGTGATTCATTTAAAACAAAAACAAGCTGTAGTTCAGTAGACTGAAATGACAGTGTCTAGGGACCTGCATTTTGAAAATGTCCCCATCTGATTCTGACGCAATCCTAAGTGGACAGACATCCTGCAGATGTAGGTTGGCCTGACAGAAAGGTCAGCAGCACTAACAATGGGAAAATTCCAGGCCAGTGCTGTTTCCTCAATACCTATTTAAAAATACTGGCAAAGTAGTTTTCCAAGGGCTCTCTCTTCCTTTAGCTCTCAGCAAACACCAAAAATTTCCAAGACTCTTAAATCTTGAGCAATAACAATACTCTCTTCAAACAAGATTCTATCCCTTACTCACTCTGAGGTGATGAGGAAGCATCAGTATAATGTCTATAGGGTTTCATAGACAAACTGGTTTTTTATTTGTTTGTTTTTAATCTGAGGCTGATCACAAAAGTGACAGGTTTTCTTTGGTAGTGATTTGTCTCCACATTTTACACTGTTCAGTAGATTTTGTTTCACCTCTAACTCTTTTCCTTTCACTCTGTGGTCCCTGTCTTTAGGAAACTCACTCAAGCAGTCATTTGTTTCCCTCATCAACTATTTCAGTGTATTTGTAGCCTACTTTCTTACTCTTCTTTTTTAAGCATTCTTTTAGACAGTGAATTCATTTAATTTTTTTTCTTGAAGTATCATTTTAAGCCAGGTGCTCTGTGAGAAACTGAGGAGATAGAACCCTATAGTGTTATGGCATTCACACACACACTTACATACACACACATACACACACACACCATGATTTCCCAGTAGGATGCCTCAAAGATTATTATTCTCTTTTCTGGACGTTTCCTAGTCTTCCCTTACCTTTGTATCTGAACTCTAATACATGCTAAGTCTTATTACCTACTGAGGGCTAAGCCAGTCAGATGGATTAATTCCAGCGGTGGTATCAATTCCTGATTATGAACTATTAAATCACTATTCCAGATAACCTGCATTTAATAATCAATTCCTCCTATCCATATTCCCTGTACTATTATAAAATATGGCGTGCAATGGGCATCTACGAGGGACTTTGAACCTCCGTGAACCATAATAGTATATGCATACAGCTTCGTCATTCTCCAAATCCATGGAAATTTAGTATCCACAAAGATCATGTTCCTTCCAACCTAGAAATCACAGAGTTTATTGCTCTGCTCTGACTCATTTTGTGTTTCACTTAGTTTATATTTCTCCATAAATTTAAGCTATTTTTATATGCCTTTTCTGCAATTTTTCCTTCCAGTTTTTCCCTTATCCTTCTGGTTAGATAACTAATCTATGCACCCTACCAGAGTGAGTGTGGACATGTAAATAGAAATTATAAATGGGTTTTGTTCTCCCTGACTCTGCAATAGGATAAAATAAAACAGGACACTGACCTAATTCTGACATAAACCCAATCAAGAGAGACATTTGGTTAAAGAAATGACCCCGACCAAGTTTCCAGAAGTAAAAGTCCCCTGTCATTGTAAGCATACGTTTCATCTATTCCTGGCAATAGAACCCCATAAGAAAACAAGAGCTAAAACTGCATACCATCTAAGAGGGAGCGGGCGGGAATGCCATTAGTGAGGGAAGAAGTGTGATGCTAGGAGCTATTCTGCAATCAAAGCAAACCTTTGGCCACTTATTTCTCTGCAGAGTAAAAGCAAAGGTGTACAGGGAGGCCATACGTGACCTGCCCACCCTTCCAGTTATCTCTCTGCTTCACTTCTACCTTGCTCCTCTTGGTCCACTCCCTTCCCACCAGAGTCCATCTCCCTATTCCTCCATCCAAGCAACATGAACTTGGCACTGTTCTTGCAACCCAACTTATTCTGGACCAGTTGCAACCATATCCCACCCAGCGCTCCCCATCCCCCACCCTTGCTTTGCTATTTTCTATTATATGGTCTCCCTAACTTACTGTGTATTTTACTTATGATTTATTTTTGTGTTTAAATTTTAATTCATAAAATCTAATTCCCTAAGGTAATTCTGGTTTTGTTTACTGCTTTTTCCCCAGCAATTAGAGCAGTGCCCAACTCAGAGTACATGCTCCATAAGAATTTGATGGATAAACAAATAAATGATTGGTTATGCTCCTATCCCTGTGACCATAATTATGTAAAAAAACAATTAATTCAGTGTTTTTCTCTCTGGTGAAAACAGATGTAAACTTCTAAGTGTCACATGGACAGGGTGTTGGCCACGACTGATTGAATCATAGTGTGAAAATATCTACTCCCTTTCCATGTCTACAGATTCCATTAGGAACAAGACTTTTAGGGGAATAAAATGTCATGATCATTTAGCAATTTCCTTTTTGACAGAAAAGAAGGAAAGGTCAAACCTCAGGGTAGATCCTTGGTAGGCTGCTGAATCTAGCTGAAGTTTAATAACACTTTTTGTTTTCAAGGAATTTTTTGATGTCAAGTAATGTAGTGACATATATTAATTTCTTTACTATTTCTTTTTAAAAAAGAGAAGAAATATATGGGAAAAAGATGGAGAGGAAGAGCTCAGGGAAGAACAGATGGAATGAGAGATGGTGTGAAAGTAAAAAGGAGGAAGGAAGAAAAAGAAGGAAAGGAAGGAAGAAGGAAGGGGTAGGGAAGGAGAGGAGAGGGAGGGGATTTTCAAAAACATCTGTTTAGGTGGTACATAAATTTGGGGAAAATGGTAAGTATGGTACAGCAATGATTAGTGCTTTGGAAGTGCATAGTCTCATGAAGACACACACCCTTCATCCCATGAAAATGAAAGGGCCGTTTCCTAGGATACTAATTTCTGCCAGCCCTCGCAAGCCCAGGTCCCAGTTGAACACAAGAGTGGGTGCACTCCTTCAGGGGTGTGCTCTGACATAGCTCCTGAGTGCCGATAAGGTACTGGAAGTTTACATGAAAAGATAATAAGTAATAAAAGACAAAATTCTTTACCCTTACCAGTTTCCTGTTAGGTTGAGAGCACTGTTTAGAACATGGTGAGAAGAATGAATCTATTCAAGTCCTGGGGGCTTCCTCTAGCAGAGCCCAGGAGAATATTTCATCACACCAGGGAGTGACAGTGTGTAGCCTAATCTCAGTCAGGTGTGTCTTAGCCCACTATGGAGAATGTACGAGAACACTGACCTATCCCTGCGCTGCCTGACCTCATCTTACCTGCACAGTGCAGCACAGCAGTTTGCTGATTCCTGAGCCCCTGGGGGACGTAGACTGACTGTATCTCAGACCAAAAGCACTTGTCATTCTGAATAAAGAGCTACAGACGTATTTGAACTATAAAGAAATAATAAAAACAAACCGCATGCTCCTTATCTTTCATTGTTCATTTGAATGCAATTTGTTTTCATTTTTATATTTTAAGGGGAAACTGTTGGAGACCTGATGGTTAGAATAGAAATGAAGTATAGAGCATATTGCTTTTTTTTTTTCCTTCCCCCACAGAGCTGGCTGGATGAATATCTTTGCCTTCTAGCTCTGAAATTTGTATTCTCTACTATCTGGGAAGAAAATACAAGATAATGTTCATTCTGCTGCTTCTCCCCCCACTTTGTTTTTCCTTGCAAGGTAGAATTTTAAAGAAAAATGAAAAACATTAATCGTTATCTGGTAATTTATTTCGCCACTGTGAAATGTTTTAAAAGGCATATTGCTAGAAGTGACCTTGTATTTCTTTCAAAAATCTGCATCCTTTTAAAGCTTAACAGGCCACTGAGCATAATTCAGTCTCAAGGGATTATTTCTCATCCTTTCTAGCTGTGCTCCAAAGAACACTTCTGTATCCCTTGGAGACTCTCCATGTGGGAAGGGAGCAATGAGTTTGGAAACCATAGATCACCCCAAGACTGACATCCCCATGGGATCTCTCGATAAGGACCTTGCTATGACAAGCAGCATCTCCTTCCATCACTAAATTTGCAGCACAAAGACATGATTTTATTAAGGGTGTCTGTGGTTTTCCTTACAAACACCCTCTCAACCTCAGATTAAACCAGATGTATCCTCTGTCCATTTTGAAAATCCAAGGATATCAGTAATGATTTAAGAATTAAGATTTGAGGGAGAAGAAAACCATTGATTTAAAACTAGAATCTGACCCCTGCTTACCCTTTCAGTATCCCTGACACCTTTATTCTATGTACAAAATTAGCTCCAACCAACAAAATACTAACCATCCCTTAAAGAACACGACTTCATACTTCATACCCTTTTTCTTCTTTGCCTAACAGTCTAAACCTGGAAAATTTCTCCCTCTTTAAAGAATCATTTTAAGCTCCAGTGTGACAATGGAGCTAGTAACGCTAATGTCTAGCTTTTGTTGAATATTAATGTTATGGTGATCTCTGTATGATTATCTCATTTAAATTTAACATCACCACCATGAACTAGTTATTGCTATTCCCACTTTTTTACTACAGATGACAGATTGCAGAGGAAGTCCCAAGGTACACCATAGACTCAAGGGCTTGGGTAGCATTGTGTTTTGTTTGCTCTTTGTCTGTTCAGTACTGAATCCTCCAGACCTTTAAATTAGTGTATTCTTCCATATATTAAGTTTTTGAATTTCTTCTTGATGATGTTTATTCACTTCCTAGGTAGAAATTGTATTCATATTTTTCTAGATTTGATTATATGTATTTTGGGGATACTTTTGTAAGTCCTATTTTTATTAAATTGAGCTATTTATTATTATATAGGGAAATGAAATTAATTTCTATACATTGACACTGTATCTCACAAGCGTTACAGAGGCTTAATTAGTTCACAAAATTTACATAGGTAGTAGATTGCAAGGTTGGAATACAAACCAATGTTATTAACTCTGTTAAACTCGAGACACTGTGCCTTACCCATCCCCTAGTCTTCCTTCATTGTTGAAAATTTGCACTTGCTATATCCTCTACCAGCCACAGTAAACCTTCATTGCCCCACTAAATTCTTTCCGTCTCTATTTGACATTCATCTCATTTGGAAATAATTATATGAGGTCTCTTCCTTCTTATTCTCTAGAAATTTTATTTAAATTCTTCCGCACAATGACTTGACTTTCATTTGTTATGAAAAGATTGCCACAATAAATTTAGTTGGCATTCATCATCTCGTAGAAGTACAAAAAAAGGAAAACAACTTTCCCCTTGTGATGACAACCTTTAGGATCTACTCTCCTAGTAACTTTCAAATATCCCACGTAGCAGTGCTGATGTAGTCAGTCATCCCACTGCTTATTCATCTTATAATCACAAGTGTGTACTTTTTTAAAAAAATATTTATTTACTTTTGCATACACGCTGGGGTGTAGGCCAGATGTGTTGGGCGGTGAGAGGGTTCACCAGAGACAGAGTAGGGAGAAGAACAGGCACGTCAACCAAAATACACTGCTGAGGGGAGCAGCAGGCAAGGCAGGAGAGGTCTGCCACACCATGTGGGAATCTCCCCAGCCAGGCATTGAACTCGCGAAGCAGCTGCCGACAGCTCCACAGCACTGTGCTTAACCCATTGCACCACCAGGGAGGCCCAAGTATGTACTTTTTGACCACATCCTTCAATTCCCCCTGATTTTCTAAGAATAATCCTATCACCTTGCCAGTCATTGTTTAAGGAAAAAGTGCACAACCAACTTTGAGATAATGAGCCCGGAATTGAGATGAACTGTGGTTTGCCTGAGAAACTTCTCTTTTCTGAGCGATGCTCCAAAGGTTATTCTCTCTCTCTCTTGAACATTTGTAGGTACAGGTGGGTCTGGTGCTGCTACAACAGTCTTACTACCGGCCTGAGGATGAATATGACAGAGCAGAGCAGCAGAGTCGCCCAAGAGACTCCTGGAGAGAGCAGTGGCCAGATTTGTGCTTCTAGGTATGTGAGAAAATAAATTTCTTAACTGATTAGTTCTCGAGATTTCTCTTCTTTCTTCTTTCCTTCTTCCCTCCCTCCCTCTTTCCACTTAGGACCTTAATTTTATAAAACCAAATTAATTATCCTCTTGAAATACTGATCCAATATCCTCTCTCTCCTTCTCTCCCTTCTCCATTCTTGCACTCCCCTCCCCCTATTGCGGCAGCCTTTCATTCCCCATCACATTTCTCATTCTCCTCCTTTCTTAGGAACACACTCTAGTGTGTGCAATGTATAATGTCAAGTCCATTTTTCCAGATTTACTTAGTTATTATACATGAACTTAAAGTTGATGGTATATGTGTATTTCATTTCCATGAAGGGTATTGTGCTGGTTCTTTTTTGCTGTTTCCAACTTTCTTCCATGATGTTTGTTATAGATATATCAAATTCCTTAACTCTGTGTTCCACCACTGCTCAGATTACCTTTTCTTATCCCACTTTATATTGAGACTTCCTACTTTCTTTTTACCCTAATTGTTACCTTAAACATTCTTTAACAGGCCTTATTGTTTAGCTCTGTCTGTGGACCCGGGATATCAGTGGCTCACAGCTATCTGTATTCTCAATTTCATTGAATACTGACCTGTTATTCTCCAAAATGGGCCCCTCACTTGAAACTCCCATGACCCCGACATGAACATTCCTGTTTTTTCATATCCTCAACAACATTGATGTTTTAAAACTTTCTTATTTTTCCTAATATGATCCTTGTACTATCTAATGGTTTAATTTCTGTCTAAGGATATTAATGAAGGTGGATATTTGTTTATATGTTTAAAATAGTATTTGGTATGAGTACTGTAAAAATCAGTGTTAAGGTAAAATACTTAATTCTTGGGAACACAGTATTTGGTTTTACTACTATTATTCATAATTTCATCATCCTTATTGGGTATTTCATCTCTCTCTGTAAATTGCTTGTTTGCATGTTTTCCCCAAATTTCCATTGGGTTTCCTGTCATTTACTTATCTCCAAGTGTTCATTTATATTTTAGGTCTCAACCTTTAAATGGTGCAGACATAACCTTGCACTATCACAAAGTTGGTAGTTATGTCTAGTCAGTAGTCCAGTGATAAGAACTGTGCAGTCTGGATGTGGGCAAGTTCAAATTCATTTTCCCTGTTGCAAATATTTTTTTCTTTGGGGGTGTTGCTTAAGAATTCTTTCATAAACCCAAGATGACAAATATTTTTTGTTTTCCTTATATTGACTTTATCAGTATACATCTGAGCCTCAAATACATTTGCAGGTCAGGAGTGAGATAGAGGTAAATTATCGTTTTTGTGGTTGTCAATATCATGAATCGGTTTTTCCAATGCCATGTATTCAAATGCCTACTCTTTGTCCTACTAATGTGTGATGTCTTCTATTCATATGAGTCTGATCCTAGGTTTGCTGTTATTCCTTTGCCTGTTGATTGGTTCTTGGGTTAGCGATACACAGTTTCTTTAATTGTGTCTTTGTAATATATTTTTATATTTGATTTCATCAAAGCTGGCATTTTTTTCTCTCTCCCCTAATAGTTGGACTGGAAATTTGTCTGTTAAGATTCTCTGACATTTAGTGGCTATTTTATGCTGTCCTTGTTAGTAGCACTGCTGTGCTAATAATAAAAAAAATCAAAGGGAAACTTGGCATTTCCTGGCCCCTCAAGTCTAATCAGCAACTTTCCCGTGTTTTTTTTTTTTAATTATTGATTAAGCTTTTTTATTTTCTATATTGTCGTTTATTTTTGTACAGTATTTGATTTCTCCCCCTCAAGTGCAGTCCCCATAAATCTCCCACCACCACATCCCCCCTGAACCGTCACCATAGTCCCTTGTGCTCTTCCCTCCCCTGTTTTGACTCCTCTCCTTCCCCTCCCTTGTTGTATGCCTCAGATCTATAGTTTGCCTGCAAGTTTTGGGTTTTTTTCCTTGACCCTTTTTTCAGTTTCCCTATATTCCTCCCATAAGTGAAACCATACTGTACTTTCCTTATCCTTCTGACTTATTTCACTTATTTCCTTCTCACTTATTTCCCTTCTAGATCCATCCATGTTGACAATCAGCAACTTTTCTGAGCTATCTTATTAATTCTATGAAGCTTTCTGTGTCAATGATCATATCTTTGTTCCCTTCTATCACTGATTTCGTTCACCTGTAGGAGATGGGGCAGTAATTCAAGGTGTTTAGTGTGCAATCAATACCTATGAAAGGAAAAGGGAGGGATCAGAAGAGGTAAAGGGTGAAAATGACTGCCTATGCAGACTGACAAAGCCTCAGCCATCTCAGCATGGAGTTTTGGAAGTGAACAATCAGATTTGTCCCAGATTGTGTCCTATTGAGTCAAAACAGCCAACCCATTATGCATTTCCTGGTTCAGTCACCAAATAACAGGTGCTCCAGGAAGAGTATGACCTTGGGGAGGAAGACTTTATGCAAGTGAGCTGGGCTGGGGAAGGGGCAGAGTGCTGAAGCTGTCTGCCTCCGGCATTCCCTGCAGTTGGGTGGCAAGTCTGTTTTTGAAAGGGGATATAGGCAGTAAATGTCTGTGTTTAGCACCCACAACTTCTAAGTCACATATATAGAGTAAGAGAGTGAAAGAACACTCAGTAAATTCTTCAGTGCTTTGTATATCAGTGAGAATGGTAGCAAGCACTCCTGTCATATTCCTGACCTTAAAAGGGAAATGTCCAAGGTTTCTTCATTAAGTATATTTGCTAGAAACCTTTTGTTGAATAACATTTTTCAAGATAAGAAAATTACCTTCTATTTCTGGCTTTCTACATTTTTTAAAATAACAGGTATTAAGCTTTCAGGTGCTGCTTCTGTATCTCTATCTTAATGGGGAAAATAATAATACATTTTATGACTGGAACCATTGTTGCATTCTTGAGCTAAATCCTTCCTGACTGTGATATATATGTGAACATCTATCCTCAGGTACTTAGTATTGCATTTATATCCGTACATAAAATTGACTTTGTCTTCCTTTTTTTAGACTGTCTTTGTTAACTTGG
Organism: Scalopus aquaticus; assembly: GCA_004024925.1. Classification (NCBI taxonomy): domain Eukaryota; kingdom Metazoa; phylum Chordata; class Mammalia; order Eulipotyphla; family Talpidae; genus Scalopus; species Scalopus aquaticus. Next base: position 31,897 of record PVIJ01015009.1, read on the forward strand.
TCTGAGTGCCCTTTTTTTCTTTTTTGCCGGAAAAACTTCATTAAATAAGGATTACTGTTCCTTGAAAATTTTGTAGAATTTGAACATAAAGTTATCTCATTTTGTCTTTTTGGTAAGGAATGTTTTGATTTCTATTTAAACCCTATAAGTGCTTATTATATTTATATTGTTTTCAGAAGATTATCTGTAAAAATTCCATTAAATCTATTGGTTGTACTAAGTATTATTAATATCTTTCAGTCCACAAATTGGGATTATTGTTTTTGTGATTGTCAATATCATTTCATTTATTTACATTTTCTTTAATTTCTTTCAGCAAAGCTTTGTAGTTTGCAGTGTACAAATATTTCAAATACTTGGCCAAGTGTTTTATTTTATTTCAATGCTTTTGTCAATGAAATTGTTTTCTTACATTACTTTTAGGATTATTTGTTGTTAGTGTATGGAAACACAACTGATATTTGCATATTGATTGTACACCTGCTATTTTCTGAATTCATTTATTAGTTATAACAATTATGGGTTGGAATCTTAGGGCTTTGCATATATGAGATCATGTCACAAGTGTCGTAATCTGGGTGTCTGTTATTCCTTTTTCTTACCTCGTTGCACTGATTAGAACTTTCGTTTTTTTTTTAAATAAGGTTTCTTTTTTTAAAAAAAGATTTGTTGTTATTTATTTATGCACACAAGAACTGGGGTGTAGGCCAGAGGTACGGGGGTGGGGGGTGAGAGGATTCACCAGAGGCAGAGTGGAGAGCAGAACAGGCAGATCTACTGAAATACACTGCTAAGGGCGAGACGGGAAAGGTCTGCTCTGCTGTGCCATGTGGGTTATCTCCCTGGCTGGATATTGAACTCATGCAGCAATGGATGGTGGTAGCTTGATAGAGCTGAGATTTTAACCCCTGCGCCACCAGGGAGGCTCTTGATTAAAACTTTCAATACTGTATTGAATGGAAGTGTTGAAAGAAGGCATCCTTGTCTTCCAGATCTCAAAGCAAAAGCTTTTTCTTTTCTTAGGTTTGCTGCTTGTTTGATTGTTGTAGAATATTTCTTTCCCAGGGATTAGTCAGGGGTGTAAACTTAGTTTCTTCTGAGCCTGATCCTGAATTATGAAGTGACTTTCTAAATTCCTCTGTGTATGAAAATTGTTTTCAATGTCTAGTCTTTAAGTATCTGTCTCCCCAAAAAGGAAAAAAAAAGGGAAAAGGGGAAAAGAAATCACAGGTGCTGCCCCTTTAAATTCCCAAGAAGCCATTTCAGTTAAAGGGGTTATCCTTCCTTCTTTCTTTTCTCCCTACTTCCCTCCCTCCTTCCCTCCCTCCTACCCTCCCTTTTCTCCTTCTTCTTCATTATCTGATTTATTTAACAATATAAGAGGTAGTTGCTATAATGGCAGCTGACCTCTGTGTCAGCACCTCCACAATCAGAGGCAGCAAGTAGCCATCGGAACTCAGATCCCCAGTACTTGGAAAGCTAGGTCCTTACTGCCCAACCTGACTCCACAAGCTGTGTGTGTGAAGGGAACCCAAGTGCAGCCACTTGGCACTGAGTGGGAGGATGAAATAGGAAGCTGCTGCACCTCAAAGAGCTGAAATTGGTCAAAATTTACCACAGTCACTGTCCAGGCCTTCTACTGAAAGCTGCAAGTCTTCCAGTAGACTCTAAACTTTCAGAATTACGTCAAACACATTCTTTCAGTACACTTGTTACCTAGGGTGGGGGAGACAGATATCCTATTTCCTATTCCGCAATCTTCCCTGCATTTAAAAAATGCAATTAATTTTTTAACTGTGTTTTTGCTTGTATTTAAATCATACAGTTAATTTTTCTACTTTTTTGTACCTCAGATACAGCAATTTTGATTAATTACAATGTGTGGTTTATAACAGGCTGTAACTATTTTTCTGTGCATGACCCACTTTTACTTGATTTTTTTCTGTTCATCTGGTTTTTTTTTTTTTTGTTCATTTCTTTATATGTTATCTTATTTGTTTATAATATAATAGACACTTTAGAGTCCTCCATCTAGTGAAAGCACTAGAAAATTATCAATAATTTACATACCTGATGTCTTCTTTTTCTGTTTCTTACTTGGTGGCCTTATGTGTCATCAGTTACTCTGAATATAATAGATACAATGTAAAAGAATACATTTTCTGTGTTTACTGATTTTGTATCCTATGTCTAGCTTTTAAATTTAATTTATTGCATTATTCAAATATTACTTTTCCTACCTTATTTTTTCTGCATCATTTGACAACTGCCAAGGATTAAAATCTATAATTTGATTTATCTGTCTTTCCATAATTTTCTCAATTGTCACGTTATATAATTTGAATATATGAGGAAGTTACATGTTTTATTTATTCCAGTTTTCCATTTATAAGCACATAACAGTGAATGTGTGCTGTTCCATATACCGTTATAACATAGATAATTTCTCTAGCTAATTTTGTCACAATTATTTCATCTCTGATTTCCCTGGTATGCCTTTTCCATTCTAGTATTTTCCTACTTTTTATGTGTGTGTAATTTACTTAAAATATGCAGTCCATATTCCCTTATTCACAACACCTAAATTCAAAATTCTCTGGAAACTGAGAACCTTTGTAATAACTTATACAGCAGCAAAATGAACCACCTAAGTCTGCATGGTGAAAAAACCATACTTAAATTGTTAAGAGGCTCTTTATTTCAGTAAGATAGAGAAACATAGCTCTTTAAAGATCTTTCCTTTTCTTTTTGTGCTATCATTGTTAAACATACCACATTTATGTTTTTACAAACCCAAAATACATTGTTATAATTATGTTACTTGGCTTCATGTCTATTAAAACATCTGTGAAGAGAAAAAAAGAAGGGATAGCCTTACAGAGTTTGTTTTATTAACCTTACTTAGCATGTGTAATTCTCTTCATATGTTCCTGTGCATTCAAGTTACCATCTTGCATCATTTCCATCTTCCAGTAGGACTGTTCCTACCACCTCTTTGTGCCAGTATTCTCAAGTATACTGCATTTCTATATGTTACAGACCAAGCAGACTAGTTATATACATACTGCTTTTTAATAATTCTTTTCAAAATCAATTAAGAGAAGAAAGGTAATACAATTTCCTGGAGTCCTCAGCTCTCTTTTATATTTACTTGGTCCCTGGTTGTAGATGAAAGGACTAGTAAGCAGAAATGATAGTCTGGGACAGATAAACATGTCTACAGTTCTTGATGTGGCATATTTCTATCCCATCTAATGTCTATGCAGATATGAACTTACCACCTATGACTGATACTGGACTGGGTCTGCTACTTCTCTCTCCCAAGGTAACTATTATGCAGGTGAAGATCTACACAAAGCAATATAACAGGAAAGAACATAATTAGGAAACTATTTCTAGCAACCACAGATGTCCCCTTTGCCCTGCCATGTTACAATCTACTTCCCTTCCCCTGTTGTTAGTCTTCAGTCACATCCCAAACTGCCCTCTACGAAGTCCAGAGGCCAATTCGCCTTATCTCAAAGTGTTCCACAAAGTTTTGATTTTACTGGGTAAATTCATTCTTCTAATACCATTAACCTCCTTTTCCCTTTTGGAGGGGATAAGATTCTAGGAAAGGGGGAGAGTAACCTCTACTAGTTCTCTAACTGGTCTATAACTAGATGTCAGTTTCTCTTGTTCTTTGAGACATCTGTATTTGCTATTAATTGATTACATCTCTCTTTCCTCCTAGTACATAAGGGCAGGAATCATTTCTTCTTCCTTTTTATTGTCTGCAGGACCTGGCATGGTTTGAGAGTTTTGAAAGCTGGTAATGTGGAATCCTGATTATCAGGAAGCTTAGTATTTAGCGAGGGTGAAGAAGTTGTATCACCTGGATTATTCTTTTTTATTGAGTTCAAAGCTCTAATAAATCTACCCAATTTATCAAGGGTTAAACACACAAATCTCTTCCATAGTTTTACAATACCAGTAAGTAGAAGAATGATCTACTGCTTTCCAGCATTATTGCATTTATAACTAATGCAAAGCTAGCTTTTCTGCTGTGTATCAAACCCTCTTCTTCTGCCAGGTATTACTGTACTTAAGAGTCTCCCAAAGCAATTGCATTTTTGTTTCTACTTTTAATACCTGACCATTAATCCCAATGTTCTGTTTGGAGTAAGGTGATATCTGTGGACCCAGGCTTAGGAATTATGATAGCTAAAAGCTCACATTTAAAGAGGCAGATGCAAAATGGAATTTCATTTCTTTCTGGTATTAGGTTTTTAAGTACAAAAAAGGTAACAATCTACAGAGAGGAATTTTTCAATAAGAGCTTCAGCTCTGATATTTCAGTCACAATCCTCTCCAAATCGTCTGCAGATATGAATCTTGTTGGAGTAATGGTAGTTCAAGAAAGTTGTTGTATAAAATTGATTTAAATCCTTTGACAGTATGTCTACATTCTAGAGTCAATAAAAAAAAAAAAGAGTCATGAGCCAAGGAAGTGATTACTACAAAGTCGATATGGCTCTTCCTCAAAAACCAAAATGCAGGACTTTATTCTCGAATATTTTGGCTGCTGCTTCCACAGCAAGATTTGCAGTTCACTGGACTCAGGCCCATTTACTTGATGTATATGATGGGAAAGTAAAGGTGATTGAGAGATGCACATTGGGATCAGTCATTATTGAAATGAAAAGAGTTTTGCATTTATATTGAGAATAACAACTTTTCTACCAGAAGCCCTCAGATTTTTGATGTTTTCTAAAATTGGGAGGGGGCCTCACATGGTAATAATAATACAGACCAAAGTCACTTTTAATGGGATACTAACCTCTGTGGCCCAGACCGTGGAGTAGATGACACACACATGTATCTAGGTAAGGGTGTTGTCATCAGCTCCTCATTATAGAGGCATAACCTCAGGGAAGCAAGGTCATCTAGAGAATCAGTGTCACAACATGCTCTGTCACCAGCCCTGTTTTTCCTACTCATTCCTGGTAAGTGATACATGATGGAGGGGCACGCCATGCTTTCAACAAATCAATATATTAAAATCCACAGTCAACTAATTACAAATCAGGTGTTTCCTCATAGTGCAAAAAGATCTCCTAGTGGGATTTATTAAATAGCCAGCCCATTTCAATTACTATCATTAAAAATATTTAGACATTTACTTTATATTCACTTTGCAATTACCATTTTAATAATAGTTTCCATTTATCAAGCATTTCTGTATTATTTATAAAGATATACATATCATTCCTTAATTCTTCATAATTCCCTCTAAGTTGGGTCCTATTTTCGGCCCACTTTATAAGCAAGGAAACTGGGGCACAGAGAATAAATAAATCTCCTGAGATCATATGCCTAAAAGATGTTGATTGCAGGAGTTGAGCCCAGGTTGTCTGGTCCAGAGCTCCATGTTCCAAGACGATGCACTGTATCTCTGTTGGGCGAACATTTCCTCATGCTGTGACTCTCCAGAATGTCATCCTTTTGATAAATCATTTTCTGATGGGTCATGGTGAATTTAATTTCAGACAGTGCCGTTTGAAAGTTGTTATTCACCTGTCACTCAACTCAGTGAAGATGTGGAAATTAATGGAATATGTGATTTGGTCATTTGTCCTTGCGGCAATTTTAACTTATTTGAGGAAATCTCTTGAATTCCATCAGTTTAGCCTAAAAATAGACATCTATCTATTGATGTTGCTGGGGTGTTCTTTTGTTTGCTTATTTTCTATTTTTTAAAGCTTTATTTGAAATACTACTGAGCAGTGGTTTATACATTCTTCTAAGCTAACCATTGCTAGAAATCTGTTTTTTAGCCATATCTTCCACTTTCATTTGTATAACTTTTTTTCAGAATGTCTATTATGTTTCTGTCCAATTTTTACCTTTTTAAAACTTCTGAGGTGGGGTAATTTCAATTGTACAAGAATCCTATTCACTTTAAATTCAAGTTGCTGTATCACCTCTCACACACCAAATATTCGTAATTTGTCGCAACCTAGACCCCCATATTGTTTTGACAAGGTCACTCTATGGGCGGAGCCTTCAATGAAGTGTTCCCAAAAGTCAGGATGCGATATTTCTTCTTGCAAATAAATTTAAGTATAATTTCAGGAGAACAGTAACTAAGTTTCTCCACTATGCCTGCAGACGTAACCTCTCCATTGCCTAAGGCCCCATGATTGGGTCCAGGTGCCGAGCTGCTCTTTCGATAAGTACATTCTTGCCTGATCACGGGTTGGTGTCCTGTACAAAAATATTTACTCCCCCTCCCCTTACATTCCCCTGCCTGCTTCTGAGAATCAGCATAAGATGGCTTCTGCGATTAACCACTCCAGGGAGTTGGATTAAG